>JANHGN010020419.1:0-62894 GCA_024605025.1 Megaceryle maxima | reverse complement strand
TTAGGAAGAATTTCTTCACCATGAGGGTGGTGAGACACTGGAACAGGTTGCCCAGAGAGGTGGTGGAAGCCCCATCCATGGAAGTTTTTAAGACCAGGCTGGATGGGGCTCTGAGCAACCTGCTCTAGTGTGCGGTGTCCCTGCCATTGGCAGGAGGGTTGGAACTAGATGATCTTTAAGGTCCCTTCCAACCCTGACAATTCTATGATTCTATGATTAAGGTTGCACATTCACACCAAAGGCACTACAGCTACAGCTTCACCTTCTGCTTTCATCCTGAGCTGACACCCACCTGAGGGAGGGATGGTGTTTAAATCCCAACATGGTGAGCTCAGATGATCATACACATTAGCCCTACACTCCTGCATGGACAGGACCACTGCAGTGTTAGACACAAGCCCTGAGGGTGACAAGGTGATTAGAAACTGACTGGGTGGGAGGAAGAGGGACTTGAATGAGGAAACAGGAATGTATAGAAACAAATCTCCATCGAACTTTAAGAACATTGAAAATTGCGTTGGGAGGCTGAGCTTGTTACCCATTATCCCCCCCAGCACCATCCCCAGAAGAGCACTAAAAGCTGATGTGGAACAACAAGTACAGCTGGAAACCATGCAATTAAGGCATGAGCAGATCAACAGCAGCAGAAGGGAACAGATGCAGCTTTAAATCACTGCCACAGCAATCCCAGCACCCCTTTGCAGGGATGAAGGCAGCGTTAGCTCCTGACATGACATTTGGGGAGGGAGGAAAGATGAAAAGATACTGAGGTATTGGACAAGAAACATGCACACTGTCAGTGATTGACCTGCAGGTTTTATAAAAAATGCTATATTATTTTTTTCATGTCATGACTACTGTGATCTTGAGCCTGTAAGAAGTGAGCACCCTTCACTCATATGATGAATTTAGCAAGGGGTGAAGGAACACATCCTCTCCCAGGTGTCCTGAGGGTCCATCAGGCTAGATGTGGCAGTGGAGTCTCATCTCCTGCTCAAGGCAGGGCTGCACAACAGGTTTCTGGTTGATCAGCACCACCCAGCTGCATTTCAAAAATAGTCAGGAAGGAGATTCTGGGTATCCAGCACTGCACCTCTTTATGGAGAGATTTCTTATTTCCAGTGAGACCATCATTATTGCAGCTTGTATCCTGTGCCTCATTTTCTTTCGTTGTGCAGCTCCAAGAAGTCTGTCTCTGCCTTTGCTATACACCTACTTTTACTTGGCACCAGGATATAGTACATACCAATACATCCATCGGTACAAAAGATGACTAATCTTTGGATTGTTATCTAATGATTCTGGGGCACTGGTGATAAACAGGTTGAAGAGTACCCTCCGTTCAAATCTCACTAAGCTAGACTCATCAAGGGAAAAAAAAACAAAACAACAAAAACTTAACTTCTCAGCAGCCCTCCCTTGTTAGGATGAGGAAGCTGAAGCTCTGGATGTCTATCATAGAACAGTGCCGGGGAGTAGAGGGGGGAGCAATGAGCTAAAGAGACCCCAGCACGGGCCAGTGCCCTCAACCCTCCAGGCATCATCCCACAGCACTCAATCAGGGCAGGGCTGCTGCTAGAAACAGGTCTCTCCACCACCCCAGCAAGGTGAGCTATGATCAGGTCTGGGATCCAGTGTAGGATTAAACTACATGTTGTACAAGGCAAGGGCTTAGCCCTGGAGTTGTTCACACCAGGACCAGCTCAGGATCTGGCAGCCAGCACTGTGCCCAAGCAAGCTCAATCAGCTTCTGCTACTTTTTGGGAGGAACCCTAGTTACTGGCTTTACCCTCCAAAAACTACATGTTTGGGTCAGAGTGACTGACAGTCTCCCCAACATGCTACTTCTTGTAAGATCACAGATTCCATTGCTATCACTATGCAAGAATAAACTGTTCTTCTTTGTGCTGCACAAATTTTTTAAGTTCACTTCTCCAGCCTCACTCAGGCTGAGGAATAAAACCACAGCATGGCCATTCATTCCAATTAGTCCTAACATCCTTCATCATTTTTCTCATGCCCTCCAGTGATTTTTCAATAGGCAAATCTCTGTGTGTAGGCATTGTTCTGGTAATAGGTACAACTAACTCCCCATGTGCTGAGTTAGCAAACAAGCATTTCAGGTGGCACTGAGTTAGCAATTTCCAGGAATGCATGTAAATTTTGACAGCTAAGATATTTAAATAGTCAAAGTTTTATTTTCATTTTCAATAATGCTTCCATAACATTCCCTGTGGGGGTGAAGCAAAACATAAAAAGCCCCAGAGTGGGAATATTTTAAAATACAGAGGCAAATAGAGTTTGTTTTTCAAGCTGAGTAACAAAAACATTGAAAATAGCACTTTCTAAGGTCTCTCCTATTTTGTACAGTGAAAGCTAATATATAGTTTCATTTTAAAACTGGATGCTGGGATATTTTTTAGCATAAGAACAATTTGAAAATGTGATTTGCATTCAATTTCTGATGTATTTGCCATAAATCTCCCTGTCTTCTTGCACAGCACACATTTTTTAAAGTCAAAAATAAAACAGCATCATGCTTCTCAGATACTCCAGATCTTTGACAAGGGAGGCACGTGAGTCACAGAGCACATGGGAAGCATGGTAGGAGAAGTTTGTGGAAAATGTGCAGAGTTGTGAAAGCAAATGGCCAGCAGCAGGGACCGCTTTGCTCATTCCACTGTAGGCATTAAAGAGCAAAAAAGCCATTGCACAGCTCCTGGCTCCAGGGTCTGATCTCAGCTGGGGAGTTGGGATGTGCTCAGGGAAAAAAAATGCTTGAGCCATTTGCAGCTATCCCACATTTACATCCCGGCCCTCAAAGGACAACCTACATGTTCTTTTTCTTTCAAGGAAAGAGCTGTACCCATGCAGGTCATGGGGACCAAGTCTCTGATGCACAGTGGGGGACAGCACAGCACAGTCACCAAGAATGTGCTGATATGGGGGGTTTAACAGACCAAATATATGGATGTCCAGTGGCAGGTGGAGATGAAGCACTTTGGACCTCATTAATCGGGGCACATGTCACATGTGCACTTGCTTTGATCTGCAGTGGGCTTGTGGAGAGGCTGGTAAGGATACCAGCAGTGTAGGAAAGCTGAAAATTAGCACATTGTCTCCAGTTAAATGATTTTTTATCAGCTACCCAAAGTGCCATGTCATCTTTCTCATTTGAAGATTGTAAGCAAGTTAACAAACGCTTTATATTTTTCTGTTATGATTCTGATTAACAATTTTTCCTTCTGAAACTGCAAATTTTGATTGTCCACAAGGCACTCTCAGAGTTTGATTATGTATCTGTGTGTTTGTACGGCCGTATAGTCACATAAATAACTGAACACAAGGAAAACATCTTTTCCTGCATTATATGCCCAGGCTGACATATTCAAATCGGTGTCATTTGGGAAAAGAAAAATTTGCTATTCTGTGAAAACTTTTTTTTTTTTTTTAATTAAGCTCTATTTGCTTCGCATTAAGGAAAAAAAAAAAAAAAAAAAAAAAGAGATGTTCAGACCCAATAAGAAACTTTCTATAAATCTGTAGGTAAGAAATAAGAAATACAGGCTTAAGTGATTTTCAGCGTTTTGAATTATGTTCTCTCTAAGCTGAGATGTCATGAACAAAGTCTTAACCTTATTCCACTTGAAAAGGATGAAATATTAAACCTGAAATAGGCAGGATTATCTCGAAAGGCCTGTGTCACCTGTAATAAATGACTAAAGTGGTGCAGATCAGTGAGTTACTGGCCAAATAGTATAACATCCTCTAAAGGAGCTGCTTCCCCACTAAGATTCTGCAGGTCTCTTCAGGAAACCTCTCCAGCTTGGACAGCACTTTGGGGTCAACCAGCTCCTCTCTTTCCTTTCAAATTTACTTTGCATTTAGTATTTAAAACCTTCAACAGACATTACAATTTAGAACCTTTTACAGGCTTTCTGGTAGGACTCTACACACCTGTTTTCCCCTGTTACCACCCATTTTAATGGCAATAAGGGGTTTCTGCAGAACCTATTCCACCTCTGACTTGGAAGTTAGATGATGAAATGTTGTTGATTGTGCTTCTTTTTACATGATAAAATCTAGACCTGCACTGACAAACTAATTAATTTTATTCTGCTACAAGAGCTCTGAGAAAAAAAACCTGCAGAATCCAGGGGCAAAATGAAAATAGATTGACCTCAGGCTGTTATCATTTACAATTTCTCCATTATCTTGTAAGCAGAGCAAACACAGCCAGGGAATAATTAGGGCGAGATGACTTGGGAACTTCAGTACATGTCAGTATACTTATTTTTCACTCTCACTTTATGAAGATTTTGGTACCACTGATGTAGTCAGGTTCATCTCCATAGAGCTTCCTAAATACACGGAGTGACACTACAGATGAGCTTAGTCTCTTGTGGCTTTTGTGTAAGGGACTTCTGCTCTCAGCTTATAGCACAATCAGGACTTCATTTTGCTACACTACAACACAGGGAAACACGATGCTCATGCTGAGTGAGAGCTGTAATTTTTATTCTTGGGGTTTTTTTTGCCTATGGAAATACATGCCAATTATATGCTGAATAGCACTGAATGAAATTGCCACAAAACTGTAATTTGTTATAAAAGAAGCTTATTTAATTGAGATTTTCTTGGGTTTTTTTGCAAAAGTGTGAATAAATCTGCAACATTTTTGAGCACATGGACAGCACAGGCAGACTGGTAGAGATGCCAAGATGCAACCCAGTTAGCAAATAACCTTCTTGGTTGGGTCTTCAGCTTCTGATTCACTCCTAGACTTTGCCCTTACACCACCCTTTGCAAGTCAGCACTGCACAGCAGAGCATGGAGGGCTACTGCCCTCCAGTTCTACTCACCAGTGCCATGGCCCTTACCCAGATGATACTTTTTTGTAATCCCAGATCCCTCCAAAAGTTAAGTAAGCCCAGAATCCAGCATCATAAAAATGCTGGAGCACCATCAGGCTCTTACCTCCTACCATCATCTCTGTAGGATGCAGCATAATCTAAAGGAAGGAAGAATCCAGCCCAGCATCTCCTATTTAGAAGAGGTTAGGGACTTGTTTTCAACATCAGTATCTCTCAGCAGTACATCTGACAGTTATCTAGGGTGTTTCAAACACCCCATCACCCTCACAGTTGCTGCTATAATTTTCTTCTGTAATTCACTTCTATGCAGTCAGTACCTTTTCAGGGTTTGATGTGGTATCACTGTGGCAGCCCGTATGAAACACCATGTGTCCATTTGAACAGTAAACTTAAAAACTAATGATATCTCTTGAGACATAGAATGTTACACTACATTAATATTTATCTTTACTACTTATTATGTTAGAAAAACTATTTTATTGCTAAGAAATTGCCTGACATATGGGGAAAAATACTGTTCTGTGTTGAAGCTTATATACAAAATCCATGTTTCTTAATAGAAAGCTGTATGTTCCACTTAGATTTTTATTGAAAATAAGGCATGCTGAGAAAAACTACAGACTGTTTATGTATGATAGCAGGTAACAGAATGAAGCAGCAGTAGAAAACAGAAGTAAAATCCCTGAAATCTGTACAATATATTACAGCCAAGCATGTCTGGATTGTTGTATGTGGCCCTACAGATTTCTAGGTCCAGCTCTGCTGCTACATCTGTCTTGTGACCTGAAGAAAGTAATTTGTCTCTGCACGTGCCTTTTGTCTTTTACTTTTGTCTGTCATAAGTACTTACATTGTAAGTCCCCTTGGGTTGATAAGTGTGGTTTAGTCTACATTATAGAAAAGCAGAAGCAAAGTAACACCTCAGACTGCATCAGAAAATTGTGGGTCAGGAATGGGAGTTCGAGCATTTCTCTCCAAAAAATCCAGAAGAGAAGGGCACAAGGAGTTGTAACTTTCTGTGCCATCACAACTCATAGTGGAGAATCATATCTAAAAATAAATGAAAAAAAAAATAAAAGCAATTTCTTTTAACTGGACTGGTAAGGATACTTACTTTATAAAAAATATTTTGCAAAAAGTGTACACACTGTAGAAGAATCCTAAATACTAGTGATAAAAATGTAACTAATAAACCTTAAAATACATTTATATAAAATTAGGATGGTACTTATGTCTTTACAAAACCATTTGGTTTCATTTCATGCATGTGATGTCTGGAAACTAGCCTGTACATGCCCTTTAATGACATTAAATCATTCAGACTTATATGCACCTATCACTAAAATTACAGTAATTCTACGAAGGGGCTTTCTTTTTCTCTTCTATGAAAACACTTCACATCATAGAAGAGAATACATCCAGTCCCTGAACACTCAGATTTTTTTATACAGACTCTAACTCATCTTGCTTTAAATCTTTCTCAATCCTGAGAGCCACTGTTTGATCCCAGCACTGAAACTGTGAGAAGCAGAAGTTCACCACAGCCTCACTGTAAGGTGCTCGTTAGATAATGATGGTGAGACATGCAGTGCATGGGACTGCAGTGAACAAGATGAGAAGCCTGCCTTAGTGTGCAGGGATTTGTGCCTTAACATAGTTTAGTTAATGTTTAGTTACAAGCTGCAAATATGCCACTAATGGGAAATAGTGATGCTGGAATCATTTCTGGTTGAACATTTAAATAGTTAACAAAAGCAGCTTGTCAGACAACAGGACACCTCTTCCATCTGAAAGATGCACAGCCTTACAGATATTTACCCCTAGAAAATAGGAGTTTATAAGGCAATTGTGCTTTAGAAGGAGATGCAGGTGAAGATAATAAATGAAAATGTAATTATGCTTAGATTAGGAGAAGGAGGAATAAACTGCTTTAAGGTCAACTCTCTATCTGCCTACACAAAACCAGCCTGTAACATAAGCAAACTCGAAAAATGCTACAGTTTTTCTTACTAAGAGGATTTTATTCTCCAAACTCTTCTTACTGGTCTTCAAATGTCATGAAATTACATTAATGGATAAAAAACATTGTTCAGAAAATGCTGATTACTGTAATGCAATTCATGTTTCTTCAGAAGGCATAAAGCCTTTTACGGTTGTTTTCAGATGCACAGTTGTGACTTCCTAGTACCCCATCAGGAGGAGTGAGAAGGTTAATGTATGCTCAAGCAACGTCAATTCAGGCTATGACTGGGGATTAATACAAATAACCAACACAGAATACTTAGATTAACTGGAAAGTTCATTTTGTAATAGTCCTCCAGCAACTTCTTAGCAAATTCAAAATAACTAGAGCCTCCTATCTAAGAGCTGATAAGAAAGGGAAATAACTTCTTAAATGGCTATTTAAGAAATACATTTAAAAATATTGTGGAAAACGGGCTGAATAAATTTTAAAAAATTCTCTGAGAATCTGACAGTGTAAAAAAGGCAATTGTGTGTGCTCCACTGGTTTATTAAAATGGATTGTATATTGAAGAGCTGTATACCCCACCAAGATTAGCAATGCAAAGGAAAGAGCTCCCTTTGAATTTACTTACTCCTGAAGAAGATGTGTTCTTTCTCCCATCCCTCACTGTGGCACATCCTGTTCCTCTCTGCAGGAAGAAGCAGGCAGACAGCAAAAGAGTAAAAAGAAATGAAGACATCAGAACAAATCATGCAGTAGTATCATTCTCTGCTTCTTACTGCTTGGCCACGTGCTGTCCTCTCTCCTGTGCCATTACTTCCAGCATGAGCACATTCCTGTTCCTGCCATCAGTGCTATTTTCCTTCCTCTCTGTCTTGTTGGGAGCCTCTGCTAACTCCGGTTGCTCCCAGTGTCTTCCTGGAGTGAGGCTGACACCTTGGGTCCTAATGGTGACAGACTATGCCCCACAATTCTTCGTGTCGTCTCCACTGGGTCAGTGACACCTAGTAAAAGCATCTATATCAAAAATTAGGAGAAGGAGCAAGCAATCCAAGTTCTGTTGGATGTCTGGAAAGCCTTACAAAATGGTCCATAGAGAGAATGGTTGGCCTGTTGTAATGGGCTACCTACCTATCTCACTGGTCCAAGCACCAGCCTGAATATCAGCCTGGCCACCAGTGTATTTCTGTGTCTGGATGTTCAGTGGGAACTGCAGACATATTCCAATATCCAAATGATTCTCTCTCACAATATTTTCCACTGATTTTTGAAACTGGGTCTTCAGAGTGGACTTTACTAAAAATACCTTATTAATGGACACACATTAAAAATGAAGCATTATTAAAAAACAGGATTAAAATTATAAATATGGAATCCCTATTAGTAACCTTAAACTGAATTCTACACAGTTGAGCACCATCAGCAGGCACTGGCTCAAACTGACACCAGCAGTTTCCCTATTCTGACCAAGTTATGGATATACAAAATGTGCAGAGCTGCAGATTCTTCATGTATGTTTATATGTATGTGTGTGTACGACCTAATTTCCCCTGACCCTAACTTCAAGACATGACTGACTCCATGGAAAAAGAAAGAGAAGAGTTGGGTCCACAGGTGAATGCAAGATTCTTCATAACTCTGTGGCTCTTGGCAAAACAAAATATTATAGCAACCCCAAAGTTTCAGATCTACAGAAGTTATCTCTAGCCTGCATTCTTCTCAAGTGAATGTTATGTCCTAGAAAATAAACCTCAAGACACCAGTCCAAAATGACCATGCTCATTTCCCTAAGTCCTGACAACCTGTGGCCAGCAAATATGTATAGAATCCCTACATTTCTGATTTCTAAAATCAGTTTGTGACTCACACACACACTTGCACCAGGCATACACTGAAAGGGAGACACACAGAACACAGCAGTAAAAAAGACCTTAAAAAAATATTCAGACCTTGGCCTTCTATATATTTCTTTAGAGGCTGAAATAAACAGTGTTTCTAGTTTGCTCCATTGCATATAGTTCTCATGTACCAGGATCAGGAGAGAGCTTTCTGGGGTTGTTTAAAGATGATGGTTTAAGATGGAGATACGCCAAAGGACCGAAGCTGTGCTTTGTGTCTGTGTAACTTCCCTCTGGTTTATGGGTGGGGACATTTTCCCCTTTCAGACAGCATTGAGAAACACCTAGAAAACCTTGTCCAATGGGAAGCAGACATTGCCCACTGAAAAGCAGGACAGTGAGATCGCTGCTACAATAGCCACAGTAATACATGATCCGTACATTGCCAGTGAAACCATAAGCAAGGTTAATATATTCATAACTGCCCATTTTGCTGCAAGCTCAAAAGATGAGAGTCATCTTGACATGTTTGCCTGCTGGTGAGAAGATCATTCAGCTCAAGAAATGCATCTGAATTTGATGAGCTTTCCTAGATATGTACCTTGGGCTGAAAACAGCTTTCATTCCCCAGTGTTATTTATAGCAGTCACAGTAAATAGTGACTGCAAGTGGGATGGGAAAGGAAGGAAAACATCACTAAAATACACAGTTCCACTAACTCCAGGAACAAGATAGTTGCTCTCCTTGCTCTCCTACCATCAGAGCATCCTGGCTTGGTTTGTGTCCTCTCCCACCACATTTTCCTGCTTTCCTTGAAACCTTTTGCCAGTCTGTTAGCAACCAGTAACTACTTTTGGATGCTTTCTTCTCACATTTTTGTGCAATTGGCCACCTGTCACAGCACAAATAAAAGCCTTCTAACTCCCCAGATCTGCTAATTAACATTCTTGAGGTTTATTGAGCTGTGAGAGACAGGCTGTACCCACCTGTTAAACAAGAGCAAGATGAAAAAGTTTTAGCTTGAGTTAGTCATCTTCAGCTTCCCAGGTCAGGATCCTCCCCTGTGTTCTCTTTTGATAACAGAGATGTGAAACCACCCAGGAAAGGGGGAGGGAGACATTTATATACGAAGCCAAAGGAGAGATTCAAAGAGATCAGGAGGCTCCTCCAGCAGCTGGACCAACTCCAGACCGAGGTCTGCAAAGTATCAGCCAGGTTGTGGCCCTCTGCTGCTGGTGGCAGGCATAGTCCCTGGTCTGGTCTATGCTCCAGTAACATGTGAGACCTGCCCGGGTGAGTGGGAGGAGAGCAAGAAGGACTTCCTGATGGCTCTGGAAACCAGCACCCAACATGCATGGACATGTGGGCATTTCTGGTGTATCCAGTCTGTGGCAACTGGCTGAATCTTCCTGCCTATTGCTTCTTAAAAATTATCTGGAGAAGGATGCAACACTTAACATGCCCTTTCCCCTGCAGTCTCTAAGCAGTTACATTTAATCACTGGGTTAACAGATGGACTTGATGATCATAAAGGTCTCTTCCAACAGAAGTGATTCTATGATTCTGTGATGCTTGGGCAGACTTTTGTCCTTCCTCATTTCAGTGCTGTCTCATTTGAAATAAAGGCTGTTAATATGGAGAATGTGTTTCTCTTTGCTCACGAAGAAACAAGTAAGATATGTTACAAAAGGCATCAGAGGGAAAAAATAATCTATTATGGGATACACAGCCGAAGGCAGAAACTCTGGCTGTCTTCTTGCAGTGCTGAATCCAGCTGATGTTCACAGGACACACTACATGGAGGAGGAATGATAAAGCAGCTTAGAAGCAGCAGAAAGTATGAAAGCTTTTCTCTGCATAGGAACAGAATAAGGCCTGTACTGTACCATTGCTATGGTCAATGGGAGGATGTAAAGATAACTCCTTTACCACTTTTCTCTGAAGACTTTGAACCAAAGATAGGTAAACCTACCTCCCATTTTTCCAAGTAATTACAATAATTAAGATGACCTTTGCTATTTTTAAAAAAAAACTCACCTGCTATCCATACCCCTGTGCTCTTGAAAGACTTTGGTACATGTATATATCCAACACCAAAAACAAGTCACAGCATTTATCTTCCCTTTCAGAATATGAGGAATTTGGCTGTAATCTCCATCCCTGCTTTGCTCACAGCAGTCATTATGATGTTCATATAGTGTTACCCTAAACAGTCTCTCAGAGATTTGTACAGTTTTCTAGCAGTAACTCAGTGTCGTTACACAACCTGTTATTTCAGAGCACAAGTTCAGTGATAAACCACTGATAGTGATTTTCAAAGCAAGCCAATCCTTATTTGCTGACCTACCAAGAAGTCACATGCAAGTTCTATTTTTTCCCAAGAAATTTCCTGTGCTTTTATAGCAACGATTTAAAAACAAACAAAAAAAAACCTTGGGCCCACTTTGCGTTACAAAGTTGAAACAGAGTCAGTTACTGGAGAATTATTTGCGGAGGCTTTTCCTATTAATGCATAAATCACTACCTTCATACAGGATAAATCTAATAACTTCATAAAGAAAGAAATCACAGTACTGAGTGACCTGGATGTCCCAAACACCTAAGTACACCAAAGGGAGAGGTTTCTATTCACTTATACACATGCTCATCAAAATGAGCATCGGGGAATTCAGCCTTTGGGTAACGTTACTTCACAGATAAATGAATAAAATGAAGAACATTAAAGTTTGGGAAAGGTCACACTGGACATGCTGAGAGAAACTGGTTAAGATGAAGTGAGAAGTTTATCTTAAAGGGGAATCAGTTTACACAATGACCAGTCAGGGCATAATTCACCATCAAGGATGAGGAATTCTGGTCTGTCTGGTTGAGGTTGCAGTTTGAAAGAAGGCAAAATCTTTACCCTACTGATATGAATGTCAAACATACTGCTGATTTTAATGGAAACAAAATTATATATTCTGACGTGCTGGGCGTCATTCTCCATTGTTATACCCATTTTATTTAAGAGAGATTTCCAAGAATGAAAAACCTCTTAATGCAGTGAAGCATTTGATTTCTGCATCTTGCATTGATAGATGTCACAGCCAAAAGCAAAGCAAAGATCACAGCCAAATTAAAGCATTCACTTTAGGCTTCGGTTTCATGAGAGCATGAATTTGTTTAAAGTTAGCTCTGTGCTTACATGCTTTGTAATTTTGAAGCCATTCTTTTCCACAAAAAGTGCATGCCTTCCTTATCTAAATTCCTGAACTATTTCTAAAGTTGCTTGCAAAGTAGCTTTTCCTGTTGAAATACCTTGGCAGATATTATACACTTTCCTAACATGATTGTCTCCCAAACATTTGGGAGCCGCCTTAAATAGCTGTATTTATTGGTGCTTTCTTTAAATCCCTCAGAAGGGAAACTTAATTCTGAGGCTAGGCATATCCACAGAGATTTGTCATTAGCTCCCTGATGTGCTCACTCCAAGCAAGCAGTTCTGTAGATGCTGACATGAGCAAAGAATAATGTCCCCAGCTCACAGAGATATAATATACTGTTAGCTCACTTCTGCATGTATAGTTCAGCCTAATGCATTACTTACATTGGCAAGAGAAGCATAATAAAAAAAGGTCTTTCTAAGATGGAATAAACATCCATATTTATTGCAATGGTACAGTGCAAGGAAGAAATAACATGCCCTGAATATTATTTCCTTTCTAAGGAAAAAGAGCTGCTTCCAATAACCAAGTTGTTCAAAGGCAGGCAGGGGCTTTGCAGGAAACCAGGGCAACCACAGGCCTTTCCTTGTAGCAGCAGGGCAGCTGGGCAACCCAGGAGAAAATATTTTCATACTCCACAGAAAGCTCTGACTGCAATGAATGTGGTTGCCCCAAATACTTAGGTTTCATCAAATCACCATTTTTTCTCCAAAAATCACTGAGAGGAATGTTATGCTTTTTCCATTTCATGCCATGCAACCAAATCGTTAAGGATCTTCACACTAAGGAATTATTTTAGTCCTTCACCATATGAAATGTTTCCTGTTTAAAACGAAGTAGGCTGATAAGAATAAGGCAGTAGAATATTAATGCGAGTATAAAATAGTTAGCTGATAGATATTACCTAACAAAGGATAATTACAATTATCACATGTCTAAGTTTTATGTAATTAAAAGGTAACATGAAAACATGTTTCCAAAACTATTATAGTAAAAAACACAAGCTCCTTTTCAAATAAAATTTTTATTCGTTTTTCCTTGCACATCATAGAAACATTTAGGTTGGAAAAGACCTTGAATACCATCAAGTCCAACTGTTAACCCAGCACTGTCATGTCACCACTGAACCATGTCACTAAACACCACATCTACATATCTTTTAAATCCCTCCAGGGATGGTGACTCCACCACTTCCCTGGGAAGCCTGTTCCAATGCTTGACAACCCTTTCTGTGAGGAAATTTTTCCTAATATCCAACCTAAACCTCCCCTGGCATAACTCGAGGCTGTTTCCTCTCATCCCATTGCTTGTTACCTGAGAGAAGAGGCCAACTGCCACCTCACCACAACCTCATTTCAGGTAGCTGCAGAAAGTGATAAGGTCTCCCCTCAGCCTCCTTTTCTCAGGACTAAACAACCCCAGCTCCTTCAGTCACTCTTCATAGGACTTGTTCTACACCCTTCACCAACATCTCTGGATATGATCCAGCACCTCGTTATCCCTCTCATAGTGAGGGGTCCAAAACTGAACCCAGTATTCAAGGTGCAGCCTCACCAGTGCCAAGTACAGGGGGGACGATCACTCCCCTAGACCTGCTGGCCACACTATTTCTGATACAAGCCAGGATGGTGTTGGCCTTCTTGGTCACCTGGGTACACTGCTGGCTCATATTCAGCTGCCTGTCAACCAAAACTTGTAACTTGCCATGCCCACAAAAAAATATTCCAGCTGTGACATGGACCAAGCATACATTAAAGTCTGATTTACAAAGTAGAGCAATTAGAAGTTGTGGCCACATCCATATCTCACTTGTTATATCTATAAAAACATGGTAGCTCTCCCTTTATGAATATAAATGTCAGATACCTTCTGCTTTGACAGTTAATGTCAGAGCAAGCTCTGAAAGCTGCGTCTCTTCCATTTCCATTTTTTACTTTGAATGCAGAAGTGCAGCTTCTTAAAGGCCTCCTTAAAAGCTGGGAAATTAAATCATACTGAGGTGTTTCTTCATGGAAAGCAATCATTACTTTGGAAAAAAAAAACAAAACAAAACAACTTCCTTATCCTGAAATATTGTAAAAATATTATATAGTCTATTGTATTTACAATAATATTAGTGTGCTGCTAACTATTGCTGTGAAACTACTTCAAAATGTTCACTGTTCCAATAAAACAGTAAAAGCTTTTGCAAAACTGTCACTAGAAAGGCCTGTAACATATAAATTTTTTTTTTCTTATTTTTCCCCCCAAAACTGCATACCACAGTATTACCTTGAGCTACATTCTATTTAGGAAAATCAAGTTCTACATAAGCTAGGCTTTGTGTAGCACTCCAGCAACCTGGGAATGTCTCATAAAGTACCAGCTTGCTTAGTTTGGGTGTTATTTCTCTGGCTACATGTCGAGTGTCCAAAGCATCCATAAATTGGGTAGGTAAAAAAAAATTAAAGGTGCATTATGTATGTACTCAATACAGTATATCTAATTCACAATAAAAAGCAAGATAATTTCAGAGTGCTTTCCTTTACTACATCTACACAACAGAGTCCTGAGAAGTAAATCAAGGACAGACACAAAAAGTTTGAGTGTCACTCATTCTATTTTGCATTGTTTTTTATACCACTGATAATGATTACCAATAGTTAAGCCCTTCCATACTGTGTTGTCACCTGTAGTTATTTTCTTCCTTCAAAACACACAGTGCTTTAATTGGCCATACACTGCATAGATATATTTTTTGCTGTGTCATATGTTTTTATTAGGAAAAAAACCCCACTTTGAAGAACACCTTGCTTTCTGAATAATGCTTACTGAATTTCAGATAGTGCTTAGTTTTTGCACAAATATATTCTGCAGACACAAAGCAGTCTCCAAGGAAATGCTCCATTTTGTACCAGTGAGTTTTGTGCTTCCTGAAGAGCAATCTGCAGTGCCCGAGGAATGAAGTGGTCAAGCACAATGATCATTTTTCAGATGATGCTTTGGGTGTTTAGAGATGGATCACAGATGATTTCAAAGATACGGAAGATAATCTTAAATATCCTGTGGTAGACAGCTTAATAAAGAACTCATAGTAGCTTATATAGCAAAATTCTGAGCTAGCTGCTATTTTCTTAACTCTGGTGGCTCCATGCCCAGATGTATTTTGGAGCTACTGGGAGGTGACAAAGGCAAGCATTATCAAGTCCTTTCAAGTCTCAACTAAACCACAAGCCCCCAGAACTGATTATGATTTAATTCCAGTATATGATAGCACTTCAGTCATAGGATTGGTGTTATATCTGTGAATAATGCAAGTTTATTTAAAGGAATGGAAGCAGACCAGATTATTTAAAAGACACTGACTGACAGGGCTGAATATAAATTTTTCCAAATGTCTTCATCTGTTAACAGAACTGTTACCAGGAGCACAAGGAAATACTAGTTTTGTTATGTATTATGAATGACAAATAAGTTGCTGTATATCAGCATGGGGGCCTATCTCTTAGCCCACAAGAAGCAGTAGGAGATGCTGCTGCAGACATCATGATCCAGCAGCTTGCTATGAATAAGGAATCCCATATTTATAAACTGCAGACTAGATTGACTCCTTTAGCTGAGCATATTCCACCAAAGGTAGCTCCAACTCTATGAGATAAACCACTGCACTTTCTTCCTTTTATTGGCCATTCATCATCTGCTTTATGCTTTTGGTAAAGTGGCAAGAAGTATGGTAGGAGGCATTGGAGCAAGGTATTGTGCAAGCCCCTCACAGTTAACTGCTGTCTTCATTTTTTTGGGGTGAATGCAAATAGTCCCTGTGGTTGCATGAGTATGGGGTATGCTCTGAGAAAGAGCTGGTTCTTGTTGGGTTCTGCAGGCAAAAGACCTGCCTTCACATGCTTATCTTTAGGAAGCACTTGCTGCTCAAGGACACCTCCCAGTTGTATCACAACAGGGAGCAGCTCTGAAGAGAGGTCAGGACAACAAAAATTGTTGCCTTCCTTCTGGCAGCATGTTAGCCACAGGTCACAGCCCCGTCTCTGCCACTGATCAGCCTGTACCAGGTCCCAGGATGAGAGAGAGAGAGAGAGAGGGAGAGGGATAGGGAGAGGAGAGGGAAAGGGAGAGAAAAGAGTGAGGGAAGGGGGGGGAGGGAGGAAGGGAGGGGTGCCAGGTGTGGTGGTTTGTTTTCAACTTGCTTCAATGTGTGGCCGGAGCAGGGAAAATTGGCATCTTGGGCCCAGGTAGAACTTTTCCTGGTTTCTATCATTTTTATGTCATTTCATTAGTGCTGTCATTAGCACTGTTGTTTTCTTCTCTCTTTGTGTTGTTTTATTAAACTGTCCTTAACTCAACCCCCAGGGTCTCACCTTCTTTCTTCCTCCTGTATTCTCCTTACCATCCCATGGTGGGGGACAGGGGGAGAAATGAGTGCGTGGCTATGTGGTGTTTAGCTGCCAGCAGAGGTTAAACCATTACACTTAATAATTCTTTTAAAGATCTTTTATGAATGAAGCTTTGAGGGGAAGGTCAAGGGTAAAATGTGATTTTTTTATCCAAGTTTCACATGTTTAATTGAAAATAAGGTAAAAAATTCCGTTCTTGCAACTGATTCTTTAGTGGATGTTAGTATGTCTTTTTTCTGATGAGACTATCTAATTCATCTTCATCTGAGCAATACACTCTTTCTGATTCTGAAAATAAACCAGTACTTGCTCAAGGCTTATTTAGTGGCTGTGTTAGAACTTCATTAACAGCTCATCAACTGATCTCTTGACAGAGTTTTCCAACTGAAATATAAATTGCTTACTCTTTTCCTAAGGTGTATGCTTTGATAAAAGGGACCCTTCAGTACATACTAAGTCTGAGTTTATGTCTAATGCAAATATCAGATCTGAGTTCTGGTTCTGCCTTTGGCAACATGACACTGATGTGAAAGTTAAATTGAGGTAGAAGGGACAAACTGTGGGCATTGCCCTTTTAGGAGCACATCGCAGAATTCAGTTGAGATGAGAGGACTCTGATGTAACTTTGAGATGAGACATGTTTAACATGTTTAACCTTACTGACTGTAGATTCATGCTCTGAAAACAATGAGGGTAGACAGTGCCAATGCATGACAAACAGTCCTGCCATCTAGGAACTAAGAATACTGCAGACAAAAAAAAAAACACACTGGCTTTCATCAGTCTACCTTTTTACACCTAAAAAAAACCCTGCAGTGAAGATACCAATGAACTGCAAGGCTACAACTACTCCAAGTCTTCTGGATGGAGCATTTGCAAAGGCCAAGGCTGAGAAGCTGAAGTGATTGGTGACATCACTACTGGGTGTATTTACCCATTTTACAGTTTGTCTTATTTCTTGCTTCTGTTATTCCTTGTGGCTGTGCTAGCAGCTGGCCCTACCTGAGGTCAAATCATAATAATAAAGTCATGCTAGTGCCCAGGCAGAGACACAAAAATCAGTATCTGTGTTATCAGGTATCTATCAGTGTGTTCACAGCTTCATGGCAACAACATTAATGATCATTTGGAAATCTTAGAAAATAAAAAGAGGGAATGCTAGAAGTAGCTTATGCTGTGTTCTGTAATTTTGAGCATCTTGAGGAAAGAAGATGATTCACTGAATGTCAATACTTACAACAGTATCTTGACTCTAATTCTGTGGTCTCATGGCTAAATTAATCTCCACTGCTGCTTAACAGGCCTGTGCTGCCATGCCTCTGCCTCTGGTGCTACCCACTTTCCTTCCCAGACATTTGTCCTCTTCCCCACCTACTTCACATTCGTGAGGGTGATGAGCCCTGTGGGGCCAGTGAAGTCCTTGGTGGGCTCAGTTCCACCTCGAACATGTCAAGGAGAGGGATAAAAGTGACTCTGTTGGAAATACTGACTGTGCTGGTTTGAAATGAATCCTTTAAAAAGTTATATAAGAGAGATCATGTAGGAGGAATAAAAATAATAAGCTGTTAGGATGATTTGCTGACACTAGTCTTCACCTCAGCTCCCACAGAAACACAGAAATAAAAGTCCAATTTCCTCCATAGATAAAGATCATTGAGGACAAAAAATATCCAGAATGAAGAGAAACATTTTCATTGGGTGTCTGCTGTGAGCAAAAGTGATGATTAAAAAAAAGATGTGGAGTTACAGCCACAAGGGTTTAAGGTTAAAAATTGTGTGAAAACTTAAGTTAGCAAAGAGACAATGTAGCATAAAAGGAATGGTCTGTTTGCAGTGGGAAGAACATTCCTGGCTTGTATGAATAGCTGAACAGGAAAAAGCTGAAGAGCTTCCTTCTCTTTAGATAAGTTAAGTTGGAGAACTATAAATTAAACAAATTAGCTGTTTATAGTCTTTTTATATTGTTTCTAATATTTCCAGAATATCCATATCTGTTCAGAGCTACTAAATGGTCAATACCCACCAATTGCCCACATCTTAGGACAAGCTTAATATTTACATTCTCATGTGCATTAATTTTTTAGAAAGATAATCAATCCAATTTCTATATAAAGAATAAAGGGCAACAGATGATGTCATACTACATTTGCTGACCCATTTCATCGTTGGAGTGATACAACAAAGAGATAAATAGTTACATCCTAAGTTTTGTTAACTGTCAAAGAGGTTATTTATTCTTTATTGTAAAAAAATTGTCAGTGATGATGCCTCATTAAAAAACCACATTGCTGGTATCTCCTGCTGCTATTCCCTTGGTGCAGATGGGTATACTTGTGTAGGACTTCACAGAACTGGAATTTCTTCTGCTCTTACTGAGTTCAGAGTTCATTTGGGTAATATTGAAAAATTAATTTACTGAGGTATACCCTCAGCAAAGTGAAGTGAAAAAGATGTGTTGTGAATATTGAAAGGGCAGTGGGCTAAGTCTGCCCAGGAACTAAGCCAGTAGACTTGATTGAAACAGCTACAGCACCCTACCAATCTTCCTGTTTCTTATCAAGTTGTGCTTTAACTTTAGATAGTCTACCCTTACATACTTCATTCTTTACACAGCCTGAGAAGAATGATATCCTAAAAAGTTGCCAAACTTAATATTGCAGCAATTCAGGTCAAAATCAGCTTGAACCATCTTAATGTGAGATCAGTATTCTCCCCATACTACCAGCTAAATGTGAGGTTTTCTCCATGCTGTGTGACCTAGAAGATCCAGCACTGTGTCTCATACAGCTCCAGATTCACTCCAAGCACCACTTACTCCTAGGTCTAGCACTACAGTTTTCTAGTAGATTAGCTGCTGAATGATAGGTCAGCTGTGCCGCTCACCTTAGCAGCTTTAAAAAACTGAGCATGTGGCTAAAATGCTTTATCATCTTCCTGGCAAACAGAAGTACCACAGCAAACAAAACTTCAAACCTTGCAGCCAAACAGCATCGCCACCAGCCTGTTTTATCAGGACTAGGAATCACATATTAATTTTTCCACCGTAACTCGGTTAATTTAGTTTGAGCCATAAGTCTTTGCTAGTCATCCTTAGCTGATTAACAGTTAGGCAAAGCATCCCTATCAAACTGATGCAGAAGAGTCTGCATTAATACTGCTTTGTTAGTATTACTGTGATACTACTGCCAGAGGTCATTTAACATTTATGTTACTACCTCCGCTGCTTTGGCAGGAACTGGGAGGTGACTCCAGGAGAGAAGGGGAAGTGATTTTGAAGACTCCTACATTGAATCAGCCAGAATATGGTCACAGCAGTCACAGCTCTACTGTACTTTATTCAAGAATATCCCAGATACCTTGTCAGTGCTGGGCAGCACTGTCTTATTTAATAGACCTGCTTCAGTTCAGACATTTACCCTTTATTTCCTGGTTACCTACCAAGAACAAAGTCCATGGTCTTACATTAATTTGATTTTGGCAGGGGAGATGGAGGCAGGGGTGGAAAGTGGAATATTTTGCTTGATGTTGCAAGGTCCTATAACTTTTCTGATGAATCCTGAGCTTTCTTCTTGATGTAGTTTTAATGCTTTTCAAGGAATCACTTCAGAGTTCTTTCATGGACACCTTTATTGCCATAGAAGTAATTTTAAAATGCAAACATATCCCTTAAAAGCCTTCTGAGCAAGGCTTAGCTCCAGAATTCTGGGGAAGAGGCTTGATTTCTGTGAATATTTTGGGGTTTTGAATGGTAGTGAAAGATAAAAGTACTCCACTCTTCTTCCATCATAATTCACATTCATTCTTACTGGGAAATAGACTTGTTCCTGCAGTAGGAACTTATTAAGTACTCTGCTTGTGGCACATGACATTGCAGAGTTCCTGAGCTAACAGAAAAATCCCTTAGATGTATCTGTCAGTGTAGGGTGCTGCACCCTCTCAGGCTACAGTCTTCCCCAGTAGTTTTACTGGGGAATGTCACTTTCCATTATCAATACAAGCAACACAGCAACAGCAAATCACTGCTTGTGGTTTCAACTGAGACATTTCAGCAGTGCCAAGTTGTGGTCCATTCCCTATTCCATACACACAGCAGCTTTCCTGGTGATAACCCTTCCCACATCTACCTATCTTTACCTAACTGCATATTTAGGACAAGAACAGAAGGATCAAGAAGTTCCTGGTCCCTCCTATGGGCATCTAGAAGCTGCTGTCTGCTTCAGAAAGATGCAAAGCAGCATGGTGCCTGTTGGTCAGACTTCACTCCCAGAAGGGTTTGCAACTTGGCTTTGCATAGGAGGTGGTAGAACTCCACATGACAGATACTTCCCAGCAGGAATGTGGCAGGAATGCAGAAAAACCTTCTGCAGTCCCGAGGGCTGAAAGTGCTCCAGGACTTGTCCCTGTAAAAGAAAATGGTGTGTGTTGAGTTAGCTCTTGCATTTAAAGTTCCACTCATTGAACATAGCTTGGTTCATTTTATCACTAGAGAAAATCTGCAAGCTAAAAGTGATAAAGTTCTGGTGCTTGTCCCACTGACTGGCAACACATCCCCCCACATCCCCCCCAGTCTGGTCTTCAGGAAGTGGAAAAATATATACTTACTGGAAGAGGTTTGCACTTTCTCAACTTTCACCATCTCTACTGGCTGATGATGTCTCTTGCTACATGCACTTGGAATTACTTCTGAATTATGATGTGATTTAAAAATAACACCCTTTGATTTCACAGATAAGTTTGAGGTGGAGAATTACTGTAAATAATATAAAGGGGGAAAAAAAAATTGCAGAACTGTATTTGAGTTCTGCATTAAACTTGTACTTCATGTTTTCTAGAACCAACCTGTTATTGGTTTGGCTTGGGTGGAAAAACAGTGATTGGTGATCATGTGGCAGGGAAGGATGAGTTATGTGACACGAGGGCTGAAACACAGCAAGGAGACACAAATTCTGCTCTCAACTCCACCTGGACTTGCTTTAAACTGAAGAGTTCTGCCCTCTCTGAGATGTTTAACTGATTTTTTTTATAGACAGCAATCACATTTCCTCTCATCCCTGTTCTGCTAGACTAAGCAAAACATGCTTTTTATCTTTATACATTTTCACTTCCCTTTGTCTTGGCAGATCTTCTCTGAACCTACTATGGTGCATCTGCTTGCAAGCAGATGAAGATGCCCAAAGTAGTCCAAGCAAAGCAGCGTGGTGCCTGTTGGTCAGACTTCACTCCCAGAAGGGTTTGCAAGTAGGTTTTCAAAAGTGCTAAATCAGGGATGATACTAACATCCCACTATGCAGAGGAATACAGAGAGGGTCAACCTGCCCAGCTGTGTGCCCCCAAGGGTGAATGCATTTTTCCTGCACTCTGAATGGATCACAAACCATGCAGCCTTATTAGTATAACACCAAGCACTGATTCTGGGAAGGCACTGAATTTTAGCTGAGCCTCCTGTGGGTGCAGGGCACTTCTGTCTGCCTGCAGAAGACTGTGTAGACTCACAGTCTCAATGGAGAAACCCTCCATAAATACAGAAGCATATTACTGCTTTGCAGAAGCTCTAGCTCTTTGGCATATAAATATTACAAGACAGAGCTGAATATCATAGAAGTGTCACTTTTGCAAACAGGTCTTTTCTAATCCATCAGCAGTTGCCAGCCCACTGAGATAACAAATGGCTAAACCCTCTTAGATTACCATTATCCATTAAAGTTGCACTGGAACAGAAGAATAAATCACATTGACTAGTTTTTAAAAATACTTCTCCATCACACACTCAGACTTCTGCTGCATTTTCTTAGTACAGAGAAACTTAATGGAAGTTGGACCTGCTCCCAACAGTGCCTCTTTACTCTCTACTCAAGCAATGAAAGAATCTGCTACAGTTGATCCTCCTTTGTTTTTTTCCAGGTTCTTCCATATGCAGTGTCCAGAAGCAGCAATGTAACTTAAGATCCCTGTCAGACAATGTTTTTCACATCAGAGTAACATTTAACATTATTAGTGGCAAGCAAATGAATCATGGAAAAGAATGGATTTTGTTGGGATATTTTTTCCATGTATTTGTTAGTGTCATGCCACCATTCAGATGTCAGTCTTCCTGAACTGCTCTGCTGAATACATTGGCTTGTGCACTTTTGTTGGTGGTGATGGAGTTACCCTGCAAACATGATATTCAGTGTTCAAAATTTTAGCTGTGTTGCTTCTTTTTGCTTGATCACAAAAGTCATGCAGTATTTTTTCAGATGAGTGTAATCTTCACAAATAAAGGTCATGAACCAAATATGAGTTGTTAGAAATTCTCAAGAAGGGATAGCCTAGAAAACAAAAAACAAAACAAAACAAAAAAAAACCACACAAAAAATTAAAAAATAATAATAAAAAAAGCTATGAAAATTATTTTGCAAGGCTGAACCTATTCCTTCTGAAGCCCCATTTTTTACACAACATATGGAAAGCCTGTTGCAACCTCAGAACACCCAGCCAGCAGACCTGCAAGAGGAAAATCTCCCAGGCAGCTCTTACCTGCTGCTCTATTAGCATCCACTGCTAGGCTGCATTTGCCCTGGTTTCCTCCAAAATGTGAGTGGCTGGACCAGTTGTGTGACAGGGCTTTAGCCCCAGGTCATATTTTTATCAGAAACTACTTGCTTATGTGTTTTGTTTTGTTTTGTTTTGTTTTTTTGATGATGTTTTGTTTGGGGTTTTTTTCCAATTAATAAGGAGAGACACCACCAGACGCTTGCTTGTATGTGCAAGAAAGACATTACTAAATCTGAAATTTTGTCGGGGCAGCAAGATGATAGAACTTGAGCCAAATTATTACCTATAAAGGAATCCTGAGCCATCCCAAATTCAGCTTCTGGTCTTACTTGCAACACCTGATTGAAAGACTGAGTTACAATTTACTGCCTGAGTGAAGGTTAATTTTCTCTTACCTTATGGTGACAAACCCCTGCAGGGCTGTAGGTGCACAACAAGCCATCCTGGCCACAAGATAAAGTGAGCCATCAGAAGACCCTGTCCCCCAGGCAGAATCTGAGCTGAACACAGTGTTCTGCATCCAGCAAAGCAGCTGCACAGCACAACCATAGCTAAAGACAGACAGAGGTATCATAAAATTTGGTGTTGCTGAATGTTACTGTGGCCTCAGAACTGAAAATAGGAGCTAAGTTTCCCTTCCCACTGCCCACGCTGTTTCACTGCTGGTTTTGCTAGAACAAATACATTGCTCTTCTTTGAATTGCTGCTGAGGTTGTTGTCAGCCTTTTCGCACTCATGGCATATTAGTAAATAACACACAAAATGTTCTTCTCTCCTTGTATAAGCTATGTAGCTATAATGGCTTATATTGTGCTTAATTATACATACAAAAGATCTTCTAAGACAGCATCTAGAACATCCTTGTCTCCTGTGGCTGTAGCATTCCAACAAGCAGCCATCTCTCTCCCCTCTATAAAAACCCTGTGGGCTGTTTTCTTTAAACGTGTATCATTAGTTAAGCTGGAAAGATAATTTAATCCACCAGGCTGAAGTTAAAGTTACTCCAAAGAGTTAAGTAAACTCGGAGCCAGTGTTGCTTCTAGCTTAGCACTGCTGCAGCTCCCACAGTACAGTCTCCTGAAGCCTGATGGATGTAGGTGACAACAAAGTGACCACCACCCTGCAAAGTTTCAAATCTCAGTATAAGGCTACAGGCAAGGGATGGGGTCAGCAGAAGAGGTGGCTCAAAGCAATGCTCACATGAGGTGGGTCACCACCACAAGAAAGCTACAGTCCCTGCTTTTTCCAACTCCTACCCCAGCATCCTCAGGAGAACAAATCCATTCCTCTGGGAAGCAATGATATGGAAATGGACTTGCTGCTATTTCAAAAGCTGGTAAACACAACCTTTTCATAGCAGCAATATTTGCTTTTTTCCCAGCAGCTTACAAAGGGGAGATGTATGAATCTCCTATTTTCACGTCTGACACAAACAGAGGAGAGGGCAATTGAGCACCCATTTAAACCCAGTTTTTCAAAGCTAGCTGTTAAAAAGTTAACTGATGAGGTGGCAAACCATCAACAAAAGTAACGTGCAGAAAGAAATAGGAAAAAGGAATTCATGACATACTGTCTGAATTCTGAAAAATAGTTAAGGTAATTATGCTTCATCAAAAATGCATACAATTTCTTCATGAGCTATCAGGCACTATAGAAAGCTGTGCTATGATGTGCTCAGAGGTGCCAACATGCATCTTATTTTCACAAGGAATTCACTGAATTGACTGCACCATATTGCAACAGGAAATAAAATTCCATCCATCCTTTGCTGCTGGCTCCAGTTTGTCTGGAGCCATGCGGACTCTGCTCTCAGTAGCACTGAACAAGGCCTGCTGGAGAGCAGCCAGTCTTGGTCTGAATTTCTGTTAGGTACAGAAACTGGCATCCCAATGCATGTCCACTGCAACTGGAAGGAATAACAATAATTAAAAAAAGGCATGGCTTTGCTGGAGGGCATCACACTGTGACAGCATGTGATCCTAGAGAACAACCTGAGATCATGTTCAAGGTTTCAGAGCTCTCCCTTCCTTCTGCTGATGCATAAGAAAACCTGTATGTAGTGTTATTAAGAAGAGCAGCCTAACACACCCAAAAAAAAAAAAAAAAAAAAGAGAGAGAGAGAGAGGAATCACTTTTCAGCAGAAGAAAAAGATTAATGTACAGTAACAAATAAAAAAACAAACAACACACAAAAAAAACCCAACCAAAAGCAAAACAACAACACAAAAAAAACCCCCTCTATAATTGTCAGTCACTTCACTACTGCTGCTTGCCTCATCATTCGGAGCTCAGTAGTTCACACAACAACAAGCTGTACTTACCACTTTAAAAAGATGAAATAAAGAGATATATCACATGATCTTTTTATGAAACAGTGTTGATCCATGGCAGATTGACTGATGGGACAGAAGATGAAAGTGTCATTTCCCAGGGGGTGTTTGGCATTGCCAGAATGGTGCTACCACATTACAGTTAGCCCTTGTGAAATGTATGGAGCAATGTGAGTTTGTTCTTGCTGCTAAAACCCTTGCACATCTGACACCAATAAAAGCAGCAAAGCATGAGGAACAGCATAGCTGAGAGAAATGAGGCTTCCGCCACCACATCTGCCCATGTGCCAGGGAAGAGCCGTGCTATCATGGTGGCCTGGCAAAGCTCTGGTACCCCCTGTGCTCTGCCTGCTCCAGACATTAGCATGAGATCAGACCTTCCCAGCCCGCTAATCTGTTGTGCCACTTGAGTACTGAAAATTAAATGCAATAAAATTCTGAAGTGAAAAGAAATCCTACATGTGTGCCATGGGTTTATTCGGGGGTATTAATACTTTATCTAGAAAACTAATTACAATATGCAAAGAGAATGCTTGTGCCTGCAGTGCTGAGAAATACAGCCAAACACACAAAGTCAGGTTAAACATTTACCAACTTCGGTGATCTTCAACCAGCTGAGGAAATGGGAAATAAAGGGACCTGAGTCACAAACATTCTCAATCTACTTGTAGCAACTCAAGCTGAGTTCCTCTGGATTTCACAGCAGATTTCCTCTCTCTTACTACTTAACAGGTACCCTTGATCAGACTCACTCTTTTAAGGTACACTGTACATACTATTGTCTGCTCTACAACCCTGCCACCCCACTGAACCTGGTTCTGGAGAAGCAAACATATGAATTTAGATACAGTCATACAAAAAGATCACTTATTACAGCCATGATGTTATGAGTCCGTCCTGTTGGTTTTATAGAATAGCACATTTCTCTGACCTTGCTTTTAGGTTCCTGTAATTCACCACAAACCATGTTGACAAATGTGTCCCTGTTACCTACATGCATTATACATTGCTAAAATTTATGGCCTCTTACCATCTGTTTTCATTAAGAAACTCACATATAGATTTGGCCGCCTTGCCCAGTAAAATACTTTTGTGAAGAGAATTTTATAGTCTGATAATGGGCCAGATCTCCAGCTGGCATTAATTCATATACTTCCAGTAGCATCACAGTGGTGTGTTGATTTACAGCAGCCAAGAGGTCAGGCAGGTAATATCACAATAGTAAATTCAAAATGTTATTCATCTCAGCAAACCTTTTTAATTGCAATACTAATGACTGATGCTTGCAGTAGATTACAAAATAATCTTCAACACTTGTTCATGTTTAAACTAATTATTTTAGTGAGACATTTGTGTGGCTCTAGCAAATAGTTTGGATCTATTTATGCAGGATGTGCAGGTGACGGCTCACATACATCAACCAAACCTTTGCATTTTGCATGAATGTAAGATATGTCAATCACAGCTTCCTGGTAGCTTAAGGAAGAGCTTTTTGAGGGCATTCTGGTAGCAGCAAGGTATTCCTGATGTTAAAACTAATAAACCTGGAACAATTTAATATTTGGAAGCCCTACGGATAATTGCAAACTCCTCTACCTCAGTCAGAAGGCTATAACTTCACCCAAGAGAGAATAAGCACAGATTGAATTCAATGTCAGCTACTTCACTAGTGCCACCTACAGCATCCAGTTCAGAGAAACCACCTAAACTAGCAGCTGGCTCAGGTGAGCATACATTTCTAGAGCACTTTTATTAGCATCCAAACAGTCAACAAGATATTTTAATAGAGCAAAT
Organism: Megaceryle maxima; assembly: GCA_024605025.1. Lineage (NCBI taxonomy): Eukaryota > Metazoa > Chordata > Aves > Coraciiformes > Cerylidae > Megaceryle > Megaceryle maxima. The sequence continues at coordinate 35,967 of JANHGN010020419.1, read as the reverse complement.
ATCTATTTCTGCAACATAAAGTCTAAACTATCCATTTGGAACATGCAATTTATGGACATAGCTCAAAAATTAGATGCTTCTGGCAATTGCCAAAGTCACATTAGAAAATCAGAACACATACATTCAGTCCTGACAGACGAATAGCTTTTATTTGTTGCATCTGTTTTGTTTGGGGAACTTAACACTGAGAGGTGAAGTCTACCTTCTGCTTCTTGAGCTACTCCTGTGTTTCAGGTGGAGCAGCAGAGTGGAAGGGCTGAGCTGGCTCCCAGGTATGATCCACAGCCAAGGACTAGCTCCTCCGTCAGCTATCTACAGCTGTTGGCTATTCAGCTTCAGCTTGGCTCAGGACACCCTATAACTACAAATCAGAAGTGCCATGCTGATGGTCCAGCCTTTGGCACCTAAGCTCATGTGAAACACATTTATTACAGACTGTCTTATAACGTACCAGTTCCAACACCTCTGTAAGCATTAACCCTCAGTGAAGGTTTGTCGCTTCTGAGATTATTTCATGTTTTGGCTGCTACATTTTCTGCATCATTCACAATGCAATCTGCAAATATTTCTGTCTTTTCCATGTCATTTTTAAAAGGATCTCAGGGGAAATATCATGTCACCTTTTCTCTGTGGATTTGATGCAGTATCAATTCCTGGTCACTGCACACTTGCTGAAGGCTTTGATGGCTATTCCCCTGAAAGACTGACTGTAGCTATAAATCCTGGTGAAGAGAAATAGATTGTTCTGTTAAGCTCTAAGTCTTGGCAGACAAAGATTAGCAAAAATAGAAACTTTTCTCATCTAAAACCACACAGAGATCAAGAGTTTGTCAACAGGTTCATGTTGATTATCAGGTGATAAAGGAATTAATTTATTTCTTTTAATAAGGAATACTTCTGTGCCTCACATATAACCACTTTCTTAAAATAAAAGAACCATCTCTTATTTAGTCTTCCCTGACTGTTTCTCTTTTTTCTTTTTTTTCTTTTTTTCTTTTTTTTTTTGGCATCTCAAAGAAACAGCCTCAAATTGTGTTATAAAAGAGCTCCTTTCCACCCTTACTTTTTTAATACAGAATACTCCTGAATTAGCCTGGGCTCTCACAGGGAAGACAATGGTTTAGTCCTCATATGATTTGAAGCAGAGAAGCAAAAGGAATCCCTGGTAGGACTGTGTCCCCAGGACCTGTATCTCTGGTTTTCCACCCTTACTCAAGGAGCACCCCAAGTCCTAAGAGGCAATGTCTCTGGCCAGGGCCATCCTCCAAGCCTGGCTCCTAGCAAGTAAAGATTGCTAATACAGATAAAGACAGCAGGACTGGGTCTCCTGCACCAGAGTAATGTAGGTGATTGGCAATTCATTTGAAGAACAGTCTGCTGAAGGATGTTGTCACAGTACAGGTGGCTGGGCACAAAACGTTTATCACTCCAACAAGCATTTTCTCCTGCCTGGATCATGATCTGACTGCAGCATCACAGCGATGTGAATTCCAAGCACAGGACTTCTCTATCTCTTTCTGCATAACCCCATGTTACTTGAAAGCAGCTCTGTGTCACACCACTGCCATTGTGAGCCCTACAACAGGCAGAAGGCTTTCCACTGCTGCTGATCTCAGCATGCTGTGCAACCTGACTTCAGGAGCATGTTTCTTCAGCAGCTCTTATCAACTTTGCTCTCTGTAGGAGCTAGTCCCACTGCTGACACAAACCCCTGTGCTATCTCTCTTTTTAAACAGGGTGTGAAACCAGTGACCTTCTGCCTTGTTACCTTCTCTCCTCATTCTCTTTTTTGCATTCCCTTTGTGGTTCCTCCATTTCAGGCACACATGCTCTCTGAGCTAATCTCATGGCTGGGCAACTTCAAATAAGGAACTGCTTCAGTTGAATGAAACTTAGATTACTATTTTTCTCCTTCTGATCCCACAGTCAGAGTGATATCAGCACAAGCACACAGCCCAACCCCACTCTCGGGAAAGCCCACTACTAGTGAGACCGTATCGCTTTTGCATGAGGATGGGTTTGAGGTCCTTCCTGAATTATTTTTAAATTAGGGGATATTTCACATCATCTCTCTCTTTCTCTTCCTCCGCTTCCTTCCTAAGCAGTAGAAATAAATCTTCCCCTGCCTTTGTTAGAAGAATCACTCATTATTAATTACTTGTGTCAGCCTCCCTGTTTATTTCTTAGTGCTCCACTGTCAGCTCGAGGCTGGCTGCTCCTCCCTCCAGAGACAGCTCTCAGGATGTTGCCTCCTTGGACTTTCATTTGAATCTTATCTCCCAAAGTGGAATTTGAGCTTGACACTCATTTGTCCTAGTTCATGTCCTTTCCCTGTGCCAGCCACTACCAAACCATGGGACAGTTGCCCTAGCTGTGCCCCAGGTCTCAGAACAGCATCCAGCAGATGCGGTACCAAAGTGGCAGGAAGCAGCTGGATACTTCCAAGGCAAACCATCCCTGACACTGGAGTTCAGGCTAGGAAGCAGCAAGATACAGATGGTTTCCAAATAGCTGAAAACCCCAGCAGAACTCTGTATGGGCAGGATGAGAGGTTTCCATCATGCAAATGCCAGAGGTCCTCTCAAAGCCATCTCTGACAGTAGAGGCATGGAGTAAGGCTTCAATGTCTGTCATTTTCCCATCCTCTCAGCATTTACAGCACTGTGTACAGGTTGGAACATGCAGGGGTAATGCAGATCCATCACACACCTGTATGGTTTTATCCCAGATTAATATGGGACTTGCATGTCATTCATTTATTATCATTTCACTTGCTAATCTGTATAATAGGAGCAATGCTTTCAAAAAGGCTTTAAAAAGAGTCTCTCTTCATTGTGTTTTTGCTTTCCATGCACAACCACAGATTTTATAGTGTCCCTAGGAGAAGTAGCATGAAAGCTGGAAACAGCTACAAATTGAGAGAGCAAGATAGGTGATTTTTTCTTGTTGAAGTTATCCATAACACCATAATGCAATCCAAACCCAGTTTTAAGTGGACCGCTGATGGGCTGAAAGACCTTGACCTCCTAGACTCATTACTGTCTTTTTGACTCCCATTTATACAGGAACCCATACGTGTCCAAACCTTGCCTTGACAAGTGTCAAAACCTTTCAAACTACCTTCAGTAAAACCACTAAATATGCCTGTGGCAGTAATCTACATTGTATCGTGGTATCTGGTAAACAGCAATGGGGCTATTATGTTATCATGATGAAAAACAGTGTCAAAGTTACCAGTATCTCCAACTGTAAAGCTGATTTATGTGATTAGCACCGAGCATTTGGTTTGCTGAACCCATTCCATGCCAGAATGAGATTATTTTCTTTCCAGTAAATACTACAGAACTGCCCTAAGACATCTCTAGGAACATCTGTGCCTCATGGGTAGCCCTCCAAGTTATAATTACATGAAAGACTCAGTTTTGCCCTTGACAAAATGGCAGGAATCTATTTGTAACTTTCTAACTTTAGCACAAAGATTTTTACTGTAGCCACCATACCAGCTCTGAGCTTCCAAGGCCAGTTAAGCATTTTAACTCTTCCAAGCACATACTGCTCAGCAAGGCACAACCTGGTGACCCACTTATTACAGAATCAGAGAATCATTTAGGTTGGAAAAGACCTTGAATACCATCAAGTCCAACTGTTAACTGTCATGTTACCACTAAACCATGTCACTAAACACCACATCTACATATCTTTCAAATCCCTCCAGGGATGGTGACTCCACCACTTCCCTGGGAAGCCTGTTCCAATGCTTGACAGCCCTTTCTGTGAGGAAATTTTTCCAATATCCAACCTAAACCTCCCCTGGCATAACTCGAGGCTGTTTCCTCTCATCCTATTGCTTGTCACTTGAGAGAAGAGGCCAACTGCCACCTCACCACAACCTCATTTCAGGTAGCTGCAGAAAGTGATAAGGTCTCCCCTCAGCCTCCTTTTCTCAGGACTAAACAACCCCAGCTCCTTCAGTCACTCTTCATAGGACTTGTTCTACACCCTTCACCAACATCTCTGGATATGATCCAGCACCTCGTTATCCCTCTCATAGTGAGGGGTCCAAAACTGAACCCAGTATTCAAGGTGCAGCCTCACCAGTGCCAAGTACAGGGGGGATGATCACTCCCCTAGACCTGCTGACCACACTATTTCTGATACAAGCCAGGATGGTGTTGGCCTTCTTGGTCACCTGGGTACACTGCTGGCTTATCTTTAGCCAGCTGTTCACCAACACTTCTCTGTCCTTTTCCACTAGGCAGCTTTACAGCCACTCATCCCCCAGCCTGTAGCATTGCCTGGGGCTGTTGTGATCCAAGTGCAGGACCTGGCACTTGGTCTTGTTGAACCACGTACAGTTGGCCTCAACCTTGGCTATTCTCATTGGGTTTATATTCTCTACACTTCTCCTCAACACAGCTTTGGTGGTTTCCTGTATAAGTCTTTTCAATAGCAAAAAAAATTACAAAATAGTGTGTGTAGGTTCTATTATTTTGTATTTTATTTTTCCTAATTTCACCAGGTCTCCATGTTGTGGGTTTGGTTGGGGCTAATTATCACAAACAGGTGTTGGCTGAAGCAGTTGGGAAGGGTTACAACCAGGAGGGGCCACAGCCAGGATAAGCAACACAACTGGCCAGTGGGATATTCCATACCGTACTGAGTCATGCCCCTATATAAGGGGAGGGCTGTGCCAGTACTGTGGGATTGTTTCAGCATGGTGAGTTGGTATCTTAGGCACAGTTAGAGCTTTTCTGGGTTTCTATTCCTTACTTTGTGTATCTTTTTGTTAGTACTACTGTTATTGCTGTTGTTTTCTTCTCTCTTTGTGTTGTTCTATTAAACTGTCCTTATCTGAACACCCAGGGTCTCACCTTTTTTTTTTTTCTTCCTCACAATTCTCCTTTGTGTCCCACAGTAGAGGGGGAAAGTGCTAAGGGAGCAGCTGTGTGGTGCTTAGATGTCAGCAGAGGTTAAACCATGATACCCCACAAGAAGTATCAAGTGATACTTCAATTTGCTTCCAATATAAGATCAGTCTGGCTTAACCCAAAACTCAGGTTGTATTTCTCAGTTCTTCACATACCTAGAAATGGGATTAAAAAAAAAGTAAAAGTCAGTCTTGGCTGCAATTGGATACTGATGTGGAATTCAAAACCAAATGAATGCAAACTTGAGGCAGTAGGGAAATGTGAGCTTGGGCTTTGGTAACCTGCGGGTGCACCAGCTTAGAGGCTTCTCTAACAGACCTGTCTTTGGGTGGGCTAGCTGGCTGAGAAGCTCTGCCATAGCCTGTCTCAAGGGTTGACTCTCTTAGCTTAAAGAGTATGAACAGAATTATGTAATGCACAAAAACAGATGAAATGTGGCTCCTGGCTGTTGCTAAAATACCAAATTAACATTGCACACCACAGCTAATCCAGGGTCATGATGATCCTAGAGCAGCAAAGAGACACAATGCTGATGGATGCAGTCTGAAAGGGAGCAGTAAACTTGTGCACAAAGTCACAAGAGGACCCTAATATAAACTCCTTCAGGCAAATATGTGAACTTTAAATCATCAGTGGGTATGTGGGTGTTCAAACTATAACTTAGTGTGAAGCAGCACTTAGAGAGGGAAATGGAAAGAGGGGTAAATCTGACATGCTCTGACTTTGCACCAAGGAATGGCTTTCCCTGTTACTCTGTTCCCTTAGTAATTAAAGCAATTCCAGGTGCTGGGCTGATGCCTGGCTGCCTGTCTTCACTTATGCCACCTTCTGCTTCTCCTGCTTGTTGAGAAGGTGCAAAGCACCTCAGGCTGCTCCTGAGGAGCTAATATATTATCTTTTTACTAATCATGGCACGAGTTAGGCTGCTTGCTCCTCTTTCAAACTGGCTTCCTCCTCCACTGCCAGCAAGTTTGCTCGAAAAACTCTTCTTGTCCCCTGAGTCTGCATTTGCCATGTAGACACTTCTAAAAGTTTTTGTGCTCAGAATGATTTTGTAAATTTAACAATTAGTTCAAATCCCATCATGGCTTGTTAATGGTGACTCTAATGGATGTTGGCAGATTTAGTGAGAAACCAAATATATTCAGATTAAGAGCAGAAGGCTCTCTGCCTTGGTGACAAATGTTTGTTCCCTTGCAGTTTCAGGAGATGTATGGTGAAGAGGAGCAAGTTCATGGCAGAGCTAATGCAGTCCTCAACTGACAGCTCACAACTGATTTAGATATGATAATCACTATAACTATTTGCAATAAAAAAGAAGTTTTGTTCAGCTGCCTTGGATGTTATTTAAACCCCTAAAACCTTTCTGTCCTGACTTGCTGCCTCTTAGCGTTTACCAGGAGTTAACTATGCCTAGGAGTACAGGTCTCAGGAGAATCAGAATTCAGTTTGGGATCTTAAAGCACTTTGGAGTCAATGTAGCTTGTGGTGGAATCCATAAAAAGCAATACAGCAAATGTAGATCAATGCAGAAAACATGTAGTACAAAAGCAAATATTTGGAGATAAGATCCCCAGAGGACTCAGTATGCCTCTGCAGCAGCAAGTGCCAAGCTGCAGGAATAGGTACCTCGCTGGTCAGCGGTTAGGCACAGCCTAAGGGGTTCATAGGGAACAAATGGCAAAGCTTGGGACCTGGAATCCACATCTGGCAGATTTCTCCCTTCCACTCTTAGGCCCAGCTCTGGCTCTTTGAGTTATACTGCTCTTCATTTTAGTGACCTCATGTTAACATGAAAGATGCTGAAGGACATTAACAGTGCTAATAAAAAGAACAAGAATAAGCATTTTAAAGTTAGTAGCTATATCTAATGTAAAATACTGTTTGCATTTCAGTTGGCTGGAACAAAGAATATTTATTTCCTCTGGAATTGCATGTAAAAAGTATGGAGAAGAGGTGCATGATATAACTAAATGGATTTAGAAATTCTGACCAGTGAAGAGCACTTCCACTTCCCCTCGGAGCCATCAAAACCACTACATCAGTAAGCCATGTATGAAGCATCTATCCAGGTACGTTAAACTAAAACACTGTAAAAAGCTATTGAAAGGTGTATTCTGATAATGTACCTTTTAGCAGAGAATTGCACAATGACCCTAAGATGCTGCATTTTATCAAATTCACATTGAAAGAATCCTTAAACAGATAGAACAGTTATAGCCTCTATCCCTCTCTCCTTATCACAGATGACTTGTGAAAGGTGAGGTAGCACAGATGATTACTAGCAGAGCTAGTAATATGTTGCAAATTTTCACATCAGTGATGTTTAGGTGCTGGGCTCTTCCTAGAATACGTAGGAGCATAAAGGCAAGAAATGAAGTTGTTTTCACAGAGCATTCTGTTAACAATGTAAAGCTTAGCACAGCCCCGCAAAGTCAGCAGTTATCTTTAAATCAAGATAAGACTGTACCAGTCTCAAAAACTTAAAATAGATAAATCTTAACTGAGACGGCATAATCATCGCAGTGCAAACCCTATGTCATTCCTATGAACCGAGGCGCTTTTTTTATACTGCTGGAACATTTTTTTCTGCTAAGTGAGGAATACTTATGATTCTTCCTCTAAGTGCAAATCCTGAGCTATAAATAGCTGCTTGTTAATCCTGAACTTCAACTGTCCCCAAACATGTGCAAGGAGGGTTCATAGTTGCAATTTTTAAACTCCTGATCTTGAAAACCAGTAAATCTAAATATTAATATTGAAAAATACAAGTCTCTTCCTGACATGAGCAGAAACCCTTCTCCAGCTTCTGTGTTTCAGATTTATAGATATTCAAGGTCAGCAAGGGGATGAGGCCAACTGGTTGGAAAATGATGTTATTTATGCTGAAAAAATGTGTACAAATCAGATGCTGAGTCAGCAGGACTTGGGTATCATAAAAAACTTTTTCTGCAGAGGTAAAGTAAAAGCAGCTGCAGTTCGTCATGACTGTAATGCTGGGCTAGTTACCAGCTAAACCCAGGACATGGAGAAGAACCTCAGTAGCTCACTATATATATACACCCCTATCCCAGGATTTTCAAATCATATGTAAATCATGTAGTCCAGGTCTCTGCCACCTCCAAAAATGCAGTAAGGCTGCCAATTTCTTTTCAAACCCAAAGACTGTGGTACTCTCAGGGTGACCCAAACACAAACCTCAAAACTACAGGGTTACATAAACTCTCCAACTGGTATTTTCCCTATGCGATAATAAATGGGGATTGCTTTTCCTGCACACAAGAGAGTCTTCAACAACAGAAATTAACTGTATCTCAGCAGCAAGCTAAGGAGCCAGCTAAAATGTGCCCTCCCAGCTCTAGGCCTGGGGCTCTCATCACTACTCTGGTACCCTGGGGCAGGCACTGATGCTACCAAATGTACAGCTGGGTAAGACTACAGAGAATATTGCCTTCTGGAATTATTTTTACCACTTAAAATACTGTTGAAAACCTAAGTAGTTTGGAAACAAGTGGACTGTGCAAAACTGAAAAGAAAGGCAGAATTCACTGCTAAATTATGGATGGATAATTTGCTACAAAATAGGATTGTCTGCAGCTGCACTGGAAACATGTCTGATCACTCCCTCTCTTCCAAAATATAAACTTCAGGTCCTGTTCAGATTAGAGGGAACATTATAAATGCTACATATATTTCTGTTATTCTGCATTAACAGGCACATTTTTCCCCTCTGATTTGTAATAAAATAGATTTTTCCGGTTCTAGCATCATACAGGTATTTTGCATCAACTCTGTGAGTGACACCACCATTCCATGTGTAAGACTAGAAAAATCAGGATTCTAATCTGCTCCCTTACAGCCCACACATAGCCAAAGAAAATTCACATTCCTTCATTTTATATGGAGAAGTCCTGCCTGTGCGTGTTCTTACTATGGTGCTCAGGAGAACCATAACATTATTTGTATGATAACGATGCAAATGCCTCTTGAGGGGAGGAAAGTTCTTGAAGGATTTGCTCAGGAAATTCCCACCAAGACAGCCTGCCTTTCTGAAATGAGGATGCTGGATTGTGAAATTCAAGGGATTTGCTAAGCTTCTGAAAATCCTCTAACAACCTTGTTCTTCTACATTTTCTTTCAAACAGCTGTGGTTGTGGTGGATTCTAAAAAACCTGTTGTCCATTAAAAAAAAAAAAAGTGCCAATTCATCTCTAAACCAAGGGGAAATCCTCTGTCTTCTCATCTGAAAACAATTGGTCATTCATTACCAGGTTTGGAGATACATATTGTTTAAGGGATATGGTCAGAATGTCAGAGGGACGGATGGCATTGTTCCCAAGAAGCCTACCTAAGGCACCTACATCTCATCTTGAAAATACCAGACTTCTGTCTAGTCATTTTCCCTCTTTAATGAAAGGCTACATTCCTCCATTGTTATTTTAAAAGTCATTTGCCACCATCTGAATCACAAGACTGAGACCAGGGAAGCTCTTAGTTCCCTCTTTTTGCTGATATGTAGCTTTGGATAGGTTCATTAAGTGCTTTATCTCATTGTCCATATTCTTGCAACCCTCAGCCCTATTCTGCACATGTAATGTAGACTGATTATTTGCACAAGGACACATAGTGCTTAATGTCACCTCCTTGACTTCATCTGAGGACTTCTTACATAGTAATAGCTGCACTGTATCAGACCAAAGATCCTTCTGGTAGTGGTTGGTGGCAAGTGCTTTAGAGGATGGAATAAGAACCAGAAACACATACAGCAATACCTCCACTGAAACATCATCTCTGTGGCTCCTGAACATGTCTGTGTGTGAACACCTCTGTGTTAACAGCCCCTGGCAGACCTCATTTCCCCGAATGAGCTAAACTTCTCTTGAAGCCATTTGAATGATGGGTCTCCAGTGGCTGGTGGCAATGAGTTTTGCAACTGTATTGCAAACCATATGAAATAATACTTTATTATTTTCATTTTAAAGCTGCCACCTAGCAATTTCTTGGGATACCTCATAACATCGCAGTACAACAATTAGTAAATAAGCTTTCCCTGTCTTACTGATACTGAGGAGCTGTAGTCTCTTTAATCTCCCCTTGCTGGGACACCTTCACATATCTTTGACCATTCAACTGCCCTTCTCTGTACCCTTTCAAGCTTTATTATTATGCTACTGATAACATCTTAAGTTGTAGTGGAACTTTGAAAACCATGCTCTTCCCTTTGAAAGGACATTTAAAATTGAGTGACACCATCCGGAGTTAATCACCTTCTGCTTCTAATAAACTAAATTAAAGAAAAAAATGCTAGAAAATACATGGGTTGTGACAACTGAGACACAGTATCAGCTGCAGCTGATGTTTTGTGCTTGGATATCCACATTGCGTTCACGCCAGCAGAGACAAGAGCTCTGAGCTGCAATTCCTGCAAGTTCCCTCTCCACTCAAAATCATGCTTAGGCCTGTGGTTCACCAAATCCCTCTCAGCTTAGTGCAGGGCAGTTGAGAGTCTGGCAGTGACTGCAGTTTCTCTCTGCATACATAAATTATTATTAGAGTCTGGAAAACAAACAAAATAGCTGAGACTGCAGCTAGCAGTTAGGCAGACTTCTACCCAAAGTGAGATTGGTTTCTTCTCCCTTTCCCTTCCTTCAGTGACACTAGTCCACCCAGCTTGGTTGTACAAATCTCCAGAGATTCCACACCTTGCTTCTGTTTGCTTTGCTTTCCAGGGATTATGCCGGGGTGTCAAACCAGGCTCAGCTGCAGATGCTGAAACATGACTGTTGTCCAAGCTCCCTGAAGGTGCAGTAAATAGGAATTAGCCACAATAAACGTGAAGAAGAACAGCACTGGATAAAACTCTTGCTTTCTTCTTCTCATAATCATCATTAAAAACACAGGACTCTCGAGTTTTTTGAGGTGCTCAGTGCTTGAAGAACAAAAAGGCTGTGCTTCCTGCTAGGGCACCAGGGTGATACCACTGCTGAGGCTGCTCCTAGCATGACAGCAGTGCAAGACCATGCTGCGGTGGGGCTGCTGGACCACCTACTGATGATCCACTGGAAAGGAGGCAGCAGGACATGCCAGTGTCCCACTCAGTTTTTGGATACCTTCCTTCCCTCATCTCTTTGAGAGACGTGTCACACCCTACAGCACTAAGCTCTGTGGAGACATTGATATGAAGCCCACAGGGTGAAAAGGGATGGAATGTAACCTCTCCCACCACACTTCATAGTCAGCTTGCACAGATTTAAATGGCTAATCAGAGCCAAATTATTCTTCTCTCTAATGCTAGGGCTGGGTTTATTGCTGTCATGACATGCTGTTTGTAAAATATACTGTGCTACAACTGTATTTGTAGCAGCTTGCCAGAGCTTTGAATGGCATAACATTTTATAAAGATAGGCCAATAACATACAAATGGAAGAGCAATTTTCTTTCTGCTAAAAGGAAGGGATGTTTTTACTTAGCAGTACAAAGAAAATTGATGTTGTCCCTTAGAAATACATACCTCTTTTCATTTCAAATCTCTGGAAAAGGCAAAGAGAAAAAAAGCTGGAGATGGAAATAGACTCTAGTGATCAAAGTGGGGTCAAAATATGTTTGTCCCTGAAGCATGACAGCATGATGAGGACACTCTGTGTCTAACTACCAAGTAGTTTGAATCCTATGAGGCTTGGGGTTTTATCCATTGTAAAGACTGGCTACTGTTCTTCATGTTAAACTACTACTGTGGTTAACAGTGAGTATGAAAGATGAAGACAGAAGCTAAAACTGAGTCTTCCTCTGCTTTTGACTGTGCATGCCAGGTTCCACTGTAGGCAAAGGTAATGGTTATTCAATTATTAGTATTCACTATTAGTAACTGGAACTGTATATAACTCTCCTGTAGACCACTCTCTTAACAAAGGAGTGAAGACTGCAGAGACAGTAACACTCCTCCTAGTCCTCGTGTTGTGGTTTGCAACAGCAGTTATGCTCACCCAGTGTGCAAGACACCAATATACACCCAGAGCAGAGGTATTTTCACTTTATTACATATTTGTAAATATGGGCACACAAGGTAGTAATCTACCTGTACTGAGATACACAGATTCAAGGCTTTTTATACACATCCAGTTAATACATTCTATCTACCTGGTACATATTCATTGTCATTCTATCTTGCTATTGGTTAGAACATTCCTCATCTTCACTTTAAAGGGACAGTTCTACAATACATCGAAGCACATGCTCAGTGGGTAGGGGTCTTCTTGGGGAGGTGAGTATCCTACAGAGGGAGGTATGTCAATTAGATGCTAATAAGATTATAATGAGCAAAATTCATATGAAGTTCAGCTAAAGTTGTTCTTCAACCACTAAAAACACTTGTTCTGCTAAATTTCTATGCTTGATTTAACAAGACAGATATACATCCTTTTTCAAGGCTTCTCTTATATAATCAGGTCTCTTTGTTTCTCAGGACCCTATAGATTTTGCAACTTGTTTTATCCATTCTAATTGTCAATCTAGATACTCAGCTATATTTGGAATATGGACCCAGCATTTATCATCTTCCAATGTTAAATATCCACCTACTCCATGTTCAAGTAGAAGTGTAAGGCTAAATGGTGTGGGAGTGCCATCTTCAAGGTTGTTTGCAATAGGACAGTTAAATCCCGAAGCCCTATTCTTATTGCATTTTCCAATGCTTCAATTTGTCCTGTTAAATTCTATAGCCATATACTGTTCCAAAAGGAGGTAATTTGAGGGCTAAAGCTTGATTCCGACACCCGTCCTACTACTGTTCTGGTTGAAGGATGGCCAAGGGGCTATATCATCTCTTTTAAAGTTTCCCCATAATTTGGGGGCTAATGGTCATTTTCTTCGTGTAATCTCTCTTCTTGTCCCCCTTTAAAAATAACTGAGTGGACCAAGTTCCATCACTACTAACCCAGACAGTGTATCACTTTGGAAGTGTAGTTCCTTTCTCACAATTTATAGGTGCACTTTTTATCATTGTTCCAGTTTAGGTTCTTGTGTAGAAGTTGAGTAATTACAGCATAAATATCCTAAATTTTCATGGCTACTGGTCCTAATCTTTGTATTTCTGAAAGATTTTTTTAACAATTAAAGACTTGCATACTCTTCCAGTTATAGGATTTGGGGACCTTTTCCCTGGCTTCAAGTAATATTTGCCAAAAAAGTAATTTTTCTAACTTTCTCTTGTTCCTTTCCCACTCAATCTATACACCAAGGTGCAGGTTGCACAAAATGTCATTCACTTTCTTGAGCAGTTTCCCACATTTTTGGAAACTGCATTCCCCAGGGAAAATGATCACAGGCTTCCAGATTTTTCAAGTTAGACCTCAGATGAGTCCTCTGGATTCCACCATGGATATGCAGTAAGGGACAGCTCACCCCCAATAAAATAAAATAAAATAAAGCAAAGTGCACCAACCGGGAAGGTATGAACTGCTCTGGCTTGACAGCTGGCTGCCAGCGTCACACCTTCTCCCCAACCCTCCCACCCAAGGACTATGAGTGAATATGATGTTTTATCCCTATTTAATGCCCAATTAGACAAGAATAAATACATCTCCATTAAGAAGTGTTGACTGCTATTTGATAAAGCAGTGTACCTTGGCATATACTAAGACTAGTCACTAGACTAACCCAGGTCAATTTGTCCACTAGAACAAGATTTACTATACCTCTAACACAGAGTGATAAGGACGGTTAGTATTTGGCTGGCTATCACAGAAGCAGCAAAGCTTAAAAACTGTACTAGAGTAAATCCACAGTGTGTGAAATACACTGTATTTTTGTTAATTAGTTAATGTTTGTAAAGCATTTTATGGAGGAAAGAAGTGCCAAGTACAATCATTATTATTAACAGTATTTTCTGTCAAGTCCTTGCCAATAATGCTTTTGTTTTCAGGGCTAAATTAAACACTTTTGTAGTTCTGCTAGGCAAATGTAAAGCACAGCCAAACAATCTTGCTTTTCATCTCAGTCATTCCAGGTTTGGTTTGATTTTATCTGGGCTTTGTTTTAAAGCTAGCTCCATTCTGGTTTAAAAGAGCAGCTGAAGCCCTCTTCTCCTCTTTGCAGTTCATGACCTTTTCCTGGATTACCGCATTTAAGACACTGGAAAGAAGTGATCGAGAAAGACATTTAATTAATTGGACTTTAACAATATGCAAGTCTGAGAACAGAGCTTGAATGCAAGAGTAAGCACAAACCTAGACATAAAGGAAAAAGGGATGAAGGACAGAATAAAATTACTAAAGATAAATGTGGTCTCTTTCCTAGAGAAGAGATTGAGGTTTTTAATGAAACATGGTGCACAACACATCATCTTTATGTGTTTGATGAAGAGTTTGATGAAAAAAGTTATTAAGGTAAAGAAGAGGAGGCTCAGCATAAGACTTTTTAGACAGGGGACCTACTTAAAGACTATATGTTAATGGACTGAGCAAAAGAGGAACTTTTGGGATAGAGAAAGTATCTGCTGAAGTTTCTTCTGGCTCAAGCTTAGAAATATTTATTTCATATTTTGCTTTATGCAACATTGTGGCTCAGAAAAACAAGCAAACAAATCAAAACAGAAAGTGTTGGTGAGGAAGAATAAATTCTTCAGTGTCTGACAAGAATCAGAATATGCTACAGGAAGAAACAGATCATTTTGAAAAATAAGGTCTAAGAAATTAGTTTAATTGTCCAGTGCAGCCCAAAGAGGAAGGTAATGCACTTAGGAATTTCTAACAAAATTTTCTATTTTAATTAAGGTTATCAGCTGCTGGAACTCATGAAAAAAAGAAAGGCATGAACACTATGAAAGCATGATGAGCAAGCATCAGCTACTTTTGTGGACTTTCTTTTATTTTTAGCCTTCAAATTGCTTAGAATGAATCAAAGTGTGAATCTCCAAGCTTATAAATCAGGATAACTTTTATTTTCTTTTTTTAATATCTTATTGTCTTTTTGGTGCTTCATTCATGTGTCACAACCTTTATAAGTTGGTTAGATACTTAATACGTCCTTCCCTTTGTAAACTTCCATTTGGAAATTCAGATAAACACACTGTTAAGCAACTGAAGGAACACAATTAAGAAAAATGGGAAAAGGCATAAGAAAAAATAATAATAAAAGATAGCAGATCGGGTCTACATTTTCACTCAGTCTATGTGAATCACATAAGAGTGATTCAAATGAGCGAATGGTGCAAAAAAGTGCATTGTAATATTGCCTTCCTATGAGCTCTGAATATAAAATGTTTTTCATTGCTATGAGCTTGGAGGGTTAAGAGTGCTCCACTGAGTTTTGAATTTTGCTTACAGAAAGGATTTGAGTGTATTTATTACATCCCTCACCAACTACCTTGTTCTGAGTGTTGTAAGAAAGCAGTACTTGCTGTTCTGGTAAATAAAATGCACTGGAATTTATTTTTAAAGTTGTCCCAACAAGCAGTCAAGGGGCTGTCCAAGTCATAATAAATATGAAGTAATAGAACAGAAGTGCCTGGTATTCTTCTGTCAGATAAATTCTCCAGCTTGATATGGGTCCTTCATCTGTTTTTACTGGGTTTGGCAGTTTGTATGAAAGGCAGGCTGGATGCTTTTGGCTGGATGGGGTCAGTGATGCTGGGTTAGCAGCATCCACAAGAGATGGCATCAGCATGTTCTCCCAAAGTGCAGCTGATAGACGCTGGATGGTTTTTACGTGTGTGACTCAGAAAGTGGGGGTGAGAGGCAGATGAGACTCTTCTTGGAATGGTATTTCATGACTCTGAGCTGAAAGAAGAACCCAGACACAGTTTAGATACAACATAAGGAGCTGTGGTCAGACTAACTTTCTTGCAAGTCACTGGGTATTCATCCTACACTAATGCAGGATGCTGTGGTAGCCAGTAAAATGAGACAGAAACCTAATCAATAGGAAGAAATTTTATCTGCATTTATTTTGAAGATGTTTTGGCTCCCATAAAACATGAGGTTTCTCTATATCCCTGACAGATAGTTATCAAACTGGTTTATGCATAGTCAACACCATCACAGAAGCAAAAACACACACAATTTAAGAGGCCTTTATATTTGGCTCATAACTTTATTTCTGGAACAAAATTAGAACTTTGTCAGTATGAAGACAGCACAATAAAAACAAGATCATTACTCCTTCCCTGCTTGGTGAAAGCTTTATGGCTCAAACAGCATTTCTAACCCTTTATGTCCTGTCTTTATGATGCATTAATGAATAATCTCCCTTTCTCCTCTATAATTCACTTGACAGCAAAATAATGTCTTTTAAAAATCACTCTGTTTTAAACAGTATCTTATCTCCCTCATTCCCATCCTAATTTTGCAGTTAATGCCTCTTCTCCATTTCCTTACCTTCTTTCCCCACCAAATACTCCCATGCCCCACCAATACAGCTAACCAACAATCCATCTGTCTCCACAAAGCACTTTCGCTGACAGCCTTGCTTCTTCCTTCAGTCTTTGCTCCTGGAGTAGGATATGTCTTCTCCAGAAACACAGTCCACAGACAGAAACTTGCAGCCTAATCACATTGAGAAAAGATCGTATTAATTCTCAGTCTTCTGCAGCCCAGGTGTTCAGCCAAACTATCTGCAGAGTATAGTAGCCAGGACTGAAAAGTAGTGCTAGAAGTTTAAAAAACGGATAGTCAAATCCTTTCAGAGAACTCAGTTTTCTTCTACTAAAGGTACTGGAGTAACTGAGAAAGGAGAACATGTTTACGGCTTTACGGGCCAGTTGAAGAGAGAATGATTTCTATGAAGATCACTTTTAATCAGTCAATTGTCAGAGTCCCAAGGGCAAGCAAGATTTAGTACCTTCACTTTGAAGCAATATGTAGCTAGTATTAGTTACCTACACCATGCAGAATTTTACAGTGGGATTGAAAGGTTTAGATGATCCACTTCCTATCATCTCCACTAATGAGTTAAAGATCAGCAAGAAAAGTCCAGAAATGAGTAAAGACTGAAGTATTTTGGAGAGCTGGGGGGGTCCTAAATGCATTGAGGTAGAGAAGTTACAGAATGCTGTATCAAAAGCAGCTTCAAGTATAGAGAAGAAGCAATCCTGCCCTCAAAGTCCACACAAGACTTCACACACATCAGCTTGGCAAATTAATAGCAGTATAAGAGGGAACATGATAACTACTTACCAAAAATTCTAAATTGTCAGAGATGTAAGTTTTAAAAATGCAGAATTATTTATAAGCAAGATTGGGAGAGGTGTGCAGTAACTTAGTGAAGTACAAAGAGTACTTCAACAAATCCTGGAGTTACACAAGTGCCATTGCAATGCTAGAACACCTCATGTCCTGATATGTCCATTAGGTGCAGATGTATGTCAACAGGCCAAGAAGAAGACTTCTATGAACATATTCAAAGCAAGTATTACAAATGGCTCCTTTCTCCTGAAGGACACATCCATTAAATAACGATAGATGTGCTTCTTTTTTCTTACAATATACCTAGAAGCTAAATCATACAGTTTTATCACAAATGTAGTGAGAGCTGATATGCCTCTTAAGGGCCTGTTTTGTTTTCTGTTTCCATATTTTGTGTTGCAGAGAAACATCAGTAAAATGTGATCCCACAATGCTCAGAAAAAGAAGGCAGAGAATTTTTTTTATTCCCCTTAATATATCTGAGGGAACTGATTTACATTTCTTGAATGTCTGAAGTTGGTAAAGAATAATAAGAAAGGGAAAATAAATCAATCATAAGTCTTGTGTTTTATAAATAGATGGCAAAGTTTTGAAGAACTTTTCCATTCTTCATTTCATCAAAAAGATTAATTCCCAGCTCCTTCTGCAGGACTGTCCCCTTCGAGTTGCATGATGCTTTTTTTTTTTTTTTTCTGCAGGGTAGGTGGAACAGAAAGAAGGGGAAGAGAGGAGAAAGGAGAAGGGGATGAAATAGATTCTAGATTTAATTTCCAAATGAACTTTTAACCTTGACAAAAAGCTGCAGGACTGAAAAGGTGCTACTGGCAAATTTCTGTTCTGTCCCACTGATGTGAGACATTTCCTTGAAGCATGAAAAGCCAATCACCTCTCTGTGATGACATTATGTCCAACAAGAAGGCAGAAGTAGCTCCTACTACTTAGCTCCTTGGAGTTGTAGAAAAGAGACATGCCTCTTTACCATGGACTGTGCTGCAGAGGTGCCCCCCAGGCCCCAACCCAACCTACTACATCCACTCTGCACAGTGCAGCACCACAAGGTGGTACAGGCTGAGGCCCAGAGGACACATAGCTACCTTGACCCAAAACACCATGCCTGGGTGGGAACATCTATGTGGAGAGGAGTTCCAGGCACCATCTTGGAGATGGACAGCCCAGAGCTGCCTCTGTGCTGCTGCACTAGACACACCACCACCTCAGTTTTGCATTGTAGGCAGAGATATGGGTCTGAGATGGAGTTCACAAAGCCCATCACACTGAGCACCTGAGGAAACCAGCAAGAACAGCCTTATGTCTCTCCATTTCACATCACTTTGGGTATTTCTAAGAAAGATAGACTGGGAAAACCACTTTCCATTTTTACATTTCAGAGGCTATCCCTGCAAACAGCTCTCCTTTCCCCTACCCCAATGCTCTGCAAGAGAAATATAGAACAGGGCACAGGATGGCACTGGCAAGAAAAGACACCTGCTGTGAACCTTGTGAAAACCAGATAGGTTCATGTTTTCTATTAACATCCAAAATACTACATGCATTCAGTCTGAAGGTCCCTTCAAGGTTCATGCAACAGCCCTGGAGTTGCAAACAGACACTCTGTTTAAACCGAGCCACACAGAGCACTCCCCCTCCCAGCAAAGCTTGACAGAGACAGTTTCCCGGTATAGTTCCTGGAGGTCTGTGACCATCATCACAATAGAAAGAGAGGGCCACCCACCACCCCCTCTGGGAAACTGCTGCAAAGGGAGCTCCACTACCAGCTTTGCTGATGCACCCCCCCCCCCAAAGGATGCTGTTTCTTTAACTATTTCCCTTTTCATTTCTGAATGGCTGTAGGTCGCCATGTAAGCTGAGATCAGTTTGCCAGTCTGTGCCCTTAGGTTGTCTTTTGGCTTTCTCCTTCATTTTTCGTCTTCTTTGATTCCTTCTCACTATTTAAATATCTTAGATGTAGCAATTTATATATTGGACAGCAAGGCATGAAACAGTTTTCCTTCTTCTCCACTCTTTCCATATTTAGAAAAAGAGCTTTTCTCTGTTTTCAGTGTGATTTATATCACTCTCTTTTTTATTTTTTTCCAGTATTTGACAGAGTCAGAACGCACTATTGTACCTGCTATTGTTTTTTAACCAGGATGGAAATCACTGAAATTCATTTTTCACTCCCTTACTTGAAGAGGAGGCAGAAGGAAAAACACAGGAATGATTTTGCACTTGTAAAACAGGGTCATACAGAGAATTTTCTAAAGATTTTCCTTGCTTACCTTGTAATCCCCTCTGCTTCCTTCTAAGAAGTCTGCTCCAGTTCAAGACATGAAGTCATGTCTGTGCCCCAGCCCTACCATAGACAGTCTGGCAAGCATTCAGACAGGTCATCTGCCAGCACCAAGGATTTCATGCTTCTGACATATCTCCCCATCCATACTGTTTCATCTCCATATTTCACCCTGTTTCCTCTATTTCTTAGACACAGGTCTAGACTAAGCTTGGAAAGAGCTCCACTCTGCAAGTGTGAGGTCAAAGTATGATGGACTTGGTTGTCTATGGAGGACTACGGTTGGCCAAAGAAAGGTAACAGGGCTGGTGAAGGATCTAGAGCACAAGTCTTATGAGGAGCATCTGAGGGAACTGGGGTTGTTTAGCCTGGGAAAAGGGAGGCTCAGGGGAGACCTTATAATTCTCTACAACTACCTGAATGGAGGTAGTTGCTGGTCTCCTCTGTTAAGTAACAAGCAACAGGACAAGAGGAAACAGCCTCAAGTTGTGCCAGAGGAGGTTTAGGTTGGATATAAGAAAAAATTTTTTACTAAAAGGCTTGTGAAACATTGGAACAGGCTGCCCAGGGAGGTTGTGGATGTATTCCTGGAGGTATTTAAAAGATGTGTAGATGTGGTGCTTAGGGACAGGGTTTAGTGGTGACCTGGCAGTGCTGGGTTAATGGTTGGACTTGGTAACCTTAAAGGTCTCTTCCAACCAAAACAATTCTATGATTCTATGACTCCAGCATGAGATTTTAGCTCAAGCAGGCTGAGGACTACTCTAAATACCAGGGTAGATACACTGTCACATTTAAAAGGAAAATAAAAAATTGTTTGGATAATAAACACTTTCATAAATAGCAAATAGAAAGCATTACACAAGAAGTCAAATACTAAGTGAAACAAGAACTGATGTCTGGAAACTAAAGTTGGGCAAAACCAAATTGGAAACTAGATGCACATTTTTAAACTTCAAGTGTGATTAATCACTTTGACCTGATGGTCCTTTCTGATCCTAAGAAACAATGTCTCCATTAATTAAAAGAGTAAGTTAAAACAGAGCTTTCATCAAGGCAACTTTAACATTTCATTGTTATAGTAAACCATTGGGTATCTTGCTTGCCTTTTCTGCCAGCTGCATCTTGACTTTTTAGGACCTGATTTCCTACAGCAGGGAGTGTATCTTCTTTCACAAATTTTTCCAAATTGTGTTTCAATATTAGTCTTCTTCAGGGCCACAAGAACTGATCTAAATCAGAAAAAAAAGTTTTGACTGAACTTTCAGTCTTTGGAGATGAGAGAAAATCTTGTGAATTTATATTGTGTATTGATCATTAGGAAAAGTGCTTCCAGTTCATTCTGCAAACATTTCATAGCAAAATTCTGTAATTGCTCAAAACACTTTTGTGGAATCACTGACACAGGCTTTTTCTTTGCATTTCATGACATTTTTATGGTCTTCTGAAATTGGGGTTTTCTCCTCTTTACAATGCACAAAAGGCAGTTTTCACTCAGTAATGACAATTTTCTTGGTCTCCTCTACAACTAGGTGGAATGAAATTCCCTTAGTTTTATTTCCCATGATCTGTACAAGCAGGTCAGTTTACAACTCAACTGAAGCAAATCTAGTTGCTCAGTTTTGCTATCAATGTTTATCAAGAAATCCTTTCCTCTAAAGCAGAACATGTTTATCCTGCTTCTGAAAGGTCAACACAAGTGTTTTGTCCTTAAAATATTCCCCAAACTAGGGGATATCCTTTGGTGACCAGGTATCTACAAGGCAGATAAGAACATCAGTTATTCTTTCTAAAAATAATAACAATGCAAAACTCCATGTTGTCTTGTCACATACTGAGAAATCTTGGGTTTTCTGTTAAGCATAAAAACCTGATCATCTTTTTAGGACACAGACACTAAGCAGCAATTAAAGTCTGTTAACTACCAGATTATCCAGATGATGTTCAGGACATCAGATATGCTCAGTAAAATGGAGGTGAATGCTCTGATCATCACACTGTCACATCAGCTCACTAATTTGGGTGGAATTGCTTTTAATGAAGTGAAAGGAGGTTCTCACCATAAGATCTCACTTGATTTGTCATAAATAATGTCTCTAGAGCTCATTCATAGTAATAAAAATATATAGTGCACTGATTTAATCTGCTGTAATTTATTCTTCCCCACTGGGAGCAGTCCTTTCCTTGAAGAAATGGCAGTAATAATATTTTCCATAGTTTTGGAAAGAAGTTGTTGAGGCAAGGTTCAGGAGAGCAAATAATCAGCCTCAATGTCCATGATTCAGATGGTCACCACAATTATTTTTAAAACAAACGCTCACTTTTCTAGTTCATGTCAGAAGGTGAAAGGGGAAGGAAATTGCAGACTCCAAAACCAGTCCTGTGCTTGGTCCTACATCCCACCAAGCTCCTCCTGTCCTTGGAATGATAACGAGCACAAGAATGCTAAGCACCTCATGAAAGGGTATCTGATATATTAGAACAACCCTTTAACAATGTATCTTTCAAAATGATTGCTTTGACTTCATTTGACAAAGCATTAAACATTTTTTTCTTCCCGTTTTGACAGTTCACAAGCACTTCACAGCATGCAGGAGCGAAAACTCTGCATTAAAAATACTTGAGACTAAGATGGTATTTTGGGTGTCAGGGACTGAAGTGGAGAACATTCTGAAAGGCAAAAGCAGCACAAAAATCCAGGTAAGGCTTTGTGGCCAATTATCCCCTGGCATCACTTAGTTTATTGTACTAGTTTATTTACCTAACAGACCTTGACCTATGGCTTTCATGCTTTTCATGCACACAGATTAAGGATATATTTTCAGTCTGAATGACTCTAGGTTGGAACAAGAAATGCTGAGAACAAAGAGAAGTAAGATTTCAAAGCAAGAGTTTGGACAAAGACAGGACTCCTGTGTTGCTGCCTGTAGCTGGGAGCAAAATCATGGTTGTTTCAGTACACAAGCAGAATGCTCAGAGGCATAAGGGTGCTGCACAATGAAAACCATTTCTAATGTGTTCAGTAGCTGTAAACAGTGTTATCTGTTAAGTGTAATCATTAACTATTTCATTCCCATTTGTTTAAGCAAAACCAAATGCTGAAACTGAAACTGTAAAAAGTCTGCTTTGTCAGAGAGCACTTCATACTGCCAGTGCCCCAGGTTAGCTGAAACCTCACCTCTGGAAGGCCACTAAAAGCAGCAGGAAGCTCTTAAAATTAAAAAAAAAAACCACCACCGCCCCCCCCCCAAAAAAAAACCAATAAAAAAAAACCAACAACAACCTCGTGGTATTTTAGATTATCACAGTACATTCTTAACAGGCCACATTCTGAGCTTCTGAACATAAAGGCTTTCAGCTGCACAAACTGATTTCCACCTACAGTCTCTTATTGTATTCCTACAGCCAGAGGACATCCTGTGCATACCACCTCGTTCACTGGCCTGAAATAAGCCATCCACCTACCTGTGCACTGTCAGTTACTGCTTCATTTGCTGTGAGCAAGACAGTTTCAGCTTGACCTGCCTTCAACCCATCTGAGTCAGAGTCCTCTTTATGTTAGTAAGGATCGGATGAGTGTGTTCAGCATGTGTTTCACTATCCACAAAGCTATTAACCTCATGTTTTATAGGGATATTGAAATGAAACCTTTTCCATGCCAGTAACAGTTCCTGTCAACACAAGGGCATCCATTTATCTCCTATGCACCTGCCCTCATAAACTCCCTTTCTGCAGAAGAGTTGATGCCTACAAGCAATGATTCAACAGACTTTCTTCCCAAACAGATGTAGAAATTAAAGAAAACATTGCATAGCCAAAGCAGTGTAGAGAGAAAGTTACTAAAATCCATTTATAATTAAGGATGAAAACATTTCAAAAGGATCGATTTTCACACCTGATGTTAGTCGAGAGCAATGCTGTTTCCATAAAGAAGGCTCCATCAGATTAAAAAGCACTCAGTGCAGCAGCGTGATGTCTGTGGCAGACAACCCTTCTCCACCAGCACCTCCAAGGGCTGAGCAAATGCTGTGCCTTTCCATCCCATCCTTCACAGTGTTTCACTCACTGGGCAGAGGTCTGCAGTGAACAAACCTCTCCCGTGAAATCAAGCAGAAACCCCCAAATCTTGTGAGAGCCTCATGTTGTGTTTGGCCTGAACACACTCCTAGACTAAGGTAACCTTCCAGTTATGGAAACCAAACCTTTGGGATGAAACATATTAGAAAATTAAGGCATGAAGACAAGTTTCCTGTCTCTCCCAAATGCCATTGCTTGCTAGAAGAGGTCACATCTGGCCTCACTCACCTCCATGGAGTACAACAGTCAACAGCTCCTCAGATACCCTCTATTGACAAACATTTTTTTGAAGCATTGTGCACTGAACAATGTACACACAAATCACTCCAGTCCAGGAGGATGTGTGTGCTTAACTGAAGCTTCTGAAGATGACTTCTCTGCAGATGTCACTAGGAACTGCTCATTTGTTTCAAAATTAAGCCCATGATGAAGGGCTTTGCTAGAAAAGGGACTGAATTCTTGGTATTTTCAGGATGAAGCTTGAAATCTGGGAGACTTCTACTGTTGCAACTAAACAATGTCAATAGCAAAAGTAGCTTTTCTTTTACTGGGAATTAGCTTAAAATAGATTTAATCCTACATTCAGAAGAACTGAGAAAGCACTGCATCCTTAGCCATTTGGGGCAATAATGCTTTATAAACATATATAATGATATTGACATTCTAATTATTCAATGGTGAAATTTTAATCCAAAAAGCTAGTAGGATTTTGGGTTAAGTTAGAATATTTATTTATATTTTTTTTAATTCAAAGTTAACTGTCATCATAAAACAGGAAGTAGATTTTGCTTTAGAATTCCCTAGAAACCGTTGCCTTTAGCCAGCAGTGGTCAAAAAAAGGAGAAGAGGTTACACGAGGTTTCATTGCATGTGTGGAAACAGGCAGAAATACACTGGGCAGCAGAAATGCAGATCACAGCTGGACAATCCTTAGACTCAGGTCCCTGCTGTGAAAGCAACCCACTTGCCTCTGAGAAACAGCTGAACTGTTAGTGTGCTAGGCAGATGCAAGCAGGCAGGATTTCTTATTGAAGATATATGGCACCATATATACCTCCTTTTCTTCTACCAGTGTCTGTCTTTATTTTCTTTTCTAATTATCTGCTTTCTTTGAGGGTGAATGAAAAACCATTGCTTGGCATCTTTTATGTCTGAGATGTTTTCATGGATCCTGGATATTATCTTCCTTTTGGGCTGCCAAGGGAAAAACTTTTTAACAATTAATGTAAAAGATGCTGAAGGCCATAATCCATCAGAACCAGGGAATGTAATATCAGAGACAAGGAGATAGCTTATACCTATCACACCTGTGTTGGGAAATGATTGTGAAAGAGGCTTTATTGCAGATGGTTAGAGATTTACAGAAATGATGGCACAGGCTAAATGCAGCATTGTAGTGCGAGTGCTGGAAAAAGGACTGAGACAACACAGGCTTGTTCATCCTCTTTGTTCTTTTAGTAAGGCTTTGCTGCTCCATAGAAGACAGGTTTGTGCATAAGTACTCAATAGGACCTACTGCAGACATGACTTTATATAGTATACCTCAGACTCAACCTTCAGGCAGCCCAGTTTTATTCTCCCATTCTTCCTACTGGAAGACTGTTTAGAAAGTAGATTATTTTAATAGCTAGGAAGCTTTTCAAACATAAATTCTGGGTATATTCACAGGAAATAAAAAATTCATTTACTCTTGGGCCAATACTATTCTTTAGCTTAAAGATACCCTTTCTTTCCTTGATCTTCATCCCTCTGATTCATGTGTAGACACCCATCCAAAGGAATCCAGTCTCACCTACTTAAATATGATGCAGCCTCGAAGCAACATCCTAAAGTCAGGCAGCCCCTGGGATTTATAACTCCCACAGCAGCCAAACAATGAACTCCTGAGCTACATCTCTATCAGCTATACACTTCCAAGTCTGTGTGTGACATCTGGGCATCCACACTGGCAGCTTGTGATTATTCAATACTCATCTGATAAAATCCAGACACTTGTCTCCTCAGTCACTTCCAGCTGATTATCTCTCTATTTATAGATTTGTTTTGTTGTTAGACTGAAGCCCATGACACGTCTCCATATAATGCAGTTAAGGTGATGATTTCTGTTCTGCAGTATCGCTCTGGCTGCTTTAAACTTCAGCACTTGATCACAGATGGGAGAATTTGCTTCAAGGGATTAATAGACACAGTATCAGTGACTGGTGTAGTGCACCATCTTCTTCATGATCAGAAATGCACAGGTCCAGAGACACTCTGTACTTGCCAAGTGGGAAGAAAGTAATTTCAATTCAGAGCAAAAGGAATGTTTTGCTATCCCAAAGCAGGGAAAACTGTGACTGGGCCACCATGAGTCCAACCCTTGTGAAGTACCATCAGCACAACCTGAATTTTATTTATCTGAATCATGAGTTGAATCAAGAAAACTAAATCTTAGGAAGACTAAAATTTGACAAATGTAATGCTTCCTTATTCAAGGAACGCAAGTCCTTAAGTAAGTCCTCCTTGTACTGAGCACAATATAAGTGTGAGCCTACAGATATGCCCTTCAAAGTGCACAGTGTGTTGCAGGTTCCATCAGCTGGTTCATCCTGAAGCACAGACCTCTTGGCAAGAGTTCTTACCACAGCTGAGCTTGAATAGTACATCTTGTTATGTTTAAGACCCACCAAAAGTCCTCAGGTGATATTGTGAGGTCTTTCCTTCTGCTGGAAAATACTCAAAATTGTCCAGGATTATTCCCAGGCTGTTCCATTCTCCTGGATAGTGACAAGATGTGAATTTTGTCTTTTAGTAGAGGGACGCACAAAGAGACAAATTTAATGGTTGAGAGGAAAGTCAGAATACATGGCATGTAAGGACAATGAAAGACTAAAATTCACATCTTTTGCTTGGGAAGCATGGGGTTTTTTCCCCTATTCTCATTCTCAACAGTAGTTGGATCATTTTTATTCATATGTGAGAAAGGAAGCAAACCCAGAAAATTTCATCTAGAAAAGTGAACATTCCTTTTCTAATAATATTTCACACTGGAGAACTCTCTCCCTAACTTAGTGCATACCAATTCTTTAAAGCTCTAAAGGCAGCACGCTGAAATCACATAAAATAAATAATAATCTGTGATTTCTTGCCTGAGATTTTTCTCTTACTTTCACCAACCCAAGCCACAAAAAAGCAGCAATTTGATTTCTATCTTATACACTGCCTGTTGTTTGTCAGGACGAAAAATTCATAGTACTAAAAATGCTTATTGCTTTGAGAGCAATAATAAAAAGTCTGCTTGCCTTCAGATTACTTATCACTGTTTTGTTTGGGTTTTTTTCCTGCACAGACTGAGAGAAGCATAGAGGTGAAATTCCATGTTGTTATGTATAAAACAGTCTTTAAAGAAGTGCATGGGGAGTTAGCTGTATTGATATTAATGGGTCTCATGCAGCTAAATCCCTGCTCACTACTTATAAAACATAAAAGATATGAAATTTAGACTCTCAATCATAAAACACAAATTAAATCAACACAGTCTACTTCAGAGAGCAAGAATATAATTCATTTCATTAGAAAATAATAAGCCATGATGGCATTTGGACAGAAATGAAGCCTACTTGCTAAAACACACATCTTTTTCATAGCAGTTTTTTACCCTTATATGATCAGCAGAATAACAAGATATCCCTGGTACAATGGTTCTCACACCAGTAGGATGCTCTTTATTTCCTTCATGAATGGTTGGAAGTTTGCCATAATCCCAGCCATGATTTCATTGCATCTCCAACGGAGCTATGATAATGCATTAAAATAGAAGAAATTCTATTCTGGAATATTTCTCAACGTAAGGAGAGAAAGAGTTCCAAGGTCAGAAGGGTAATTAAGGAAAACGGAAGGGAAATTACTGGATCAAGATGATGTATCAACACAGAACAGGTGAGAAAAACCATGTTTTCTAATCTTGAACCAGACAACTTGACTGTTAGACCAGGAGTCAGTAGCTGACAGCATGGTGGCAGCGGATGGCACATGGGCTGAGCCTGACACAGAGGCACTACAAAACATGAATGGTTGCATCTTGTGACGCAGCTGAGAGTTCAAAGGAAGACAGCAGTCCGTTTGCCAGGGGGTTACGACACTCAGCTGCCCAGCAGCAGCTTGCTTTGTGAGGGACAAATCTCCTATATCCAAAATGTTGTCTATTAGCCCACTGAACCTCTGATTTAGAAAAAGAAAATATATTTTGGCAAGCAAAACTTGAAAACTTTCCAACCTCTGCACTAGACCATGCTGACTATCTCATTTAAATGGAAGTTAACCAACCCAAAGGGTTATTGTGGAGACTGCAGCTGCAAGGAAATCTTTTGAGAGGACTTTGAGACTGATGGTGCTTTCAGAAACCTTTTAAAGAAAGTCTGTGCACCTCTCTATTCTCTATCCCTGCCTTTTGTGCTTCTCACAGATGCAGAGCTACAGACGTGCTCTCTCAGGCACAGTGCATCCTCTGTTACCATTATTTACTCCACTTCTGAAGTGCCCACCTTTAGGTATCTTTCATCCACTGTTCTTTTATATTCACCTCATTCCTTACCTAAGGTGTTTCTTACCTGAAGCACAGCATGTAGCTACATTTCAATATTCTACGTTCTTCATTGTGCATTTTTATTTTTTCTGTTGCCACTGATGCATTTTCACCAGATAAGTGCTTGTTAAGGGCAAACTCATACCCCAGTGCCATGAAACCAAAGTGACAGCAATGGTCACAGTACACATACAATGGATTAAATCCACTGTAAGAAGCTTAATTGCTTTCCTTTTCCACCCCTTGACTGCTTATTTGTAAAATGACTGCAAAATGCTGCTCAACAGCTTCATTCAATTTTCCCCTAGCGCCCATGTGAATATGGGCAATGGCCACCACTAAAAATAGGAACACCAGAGAGGCTGAAGTTAATTTCCAGCCTAAGGAAGACCATAGATTAAAATGGATCTGCTCCTGAATGCAGTTTTGTCTGGTTTTCCTGACATAGTTTTGCACAACAGTTGTCTTTCTTTCATTACATGTACAAGGAATTTATTGGTACTACACATAAAACATCTTTTATGTGGCTATAAGTACTGGAAAATCTTAATCTGGAAAGAAAGGTCTTTTAAAACCCTATACATAGCAATCTGGAAATGGTTTTTTGAAAGCTTGATACATTGCCCTGTTTACTCACCATGTTTGTAGCTAAAATGGACAGCTGTAAAAGGGAACCCCCCCTTACTGTCATGTTCTTTCTTCATCTTCTACTTCCTAGCAGAAGTTTAGTATTTATTCAAAAATTTGTTCCTTATATGTTCCTCATCCCCTCCGATAGAGAATATACCACAATGTCTCCTCATACACAAATATTGCCCCCCAAAAAGAAATAATAACTGAGCAGCACAGTGATATGCCCCCTTTTACCATCATTTCTTCCCCTCTAACACTGTGGAACACTTGACAATCTCTCTGCTACATGCAAGGTGAGCCAGTGAGTGGCTGACCCCATGTGCTACCTCAGAGACCTGCTTGCTAGATCTCAGAGCCTTCCCACACAGCGTGACACTGAACTACTCACCTGCTGCATATCAGAAGGTGAACAGGAACAGAAAAGCAGCTCAGAAAAAGTGATCCCCGCTTCCACTTCTTAGCGATGTTTGACAAAAGTGAGAGGTGGGGATGAAAATGAGAAATTGCATACACAAAGCCACAAAGTTGGTCACTTAACACAACACTGCCATACATCAGATGGATACACTGTCAATCAGCTAACTTTAGGATCAGCTTTTTTTCTTTCATTCAAGGGAAATTATTACTTTGTTTTGTATCTACATGCACACACAGATATGCACACCCATCTCAGCTGGGCATGGTTCACTGCCTGGGAAACCCACCAGAAGCCTTGGGTCAGGCTCTGTTGTGATAAACACTAATGCTTACAATACCCATCACCAGCAAGCAGTCCTGATACCTGTGTGGGAATTGGAACAGTCTTCAGCCATGCACTTCCACTCCACATGTCCCTGAGAACAAACTAAATTGTATGAAGTTGTTTAGTCACAAGCAGAACCTGTTTATGAAGAGCTTAGCAAGTTAAATAGCCTCAGAGGACCATCACCCAGTGCCTACATGAATGAAACAAGAGGGACAAATCCAAAGTGGAAAGGACATTTTAACCTGTTTGTTGCTAAGGGACAGGTGTATTCAGCACACAGGATCACTGGCTGCAGCTTCTCACCCTACAAGACTAATCTGTCAGGACAAAGGGGTTGCCAACATTTTCTTTGGTGCTGTGATCAAACACTGCCTCTTTTGCACTTCTGTAAAGCCTCAGTCTGATGGAACGAGTGTCAGCTTAGCAGGTTTCTTTTCAATGCCACTGGCTGGAGAGATTTGTGAGAGATGCAGCCTTCTGCTGGGTCTATAAAATACATACAGTACATCTTCAGATGGCATGAAAAAGGTGTTTGTTTGCCATTTCATAATTTTGCTTGATAAATTCCTCAAGCTGTCCTTGGCTTTTATGTCAACAGGATAAAGTAGGCTTTCCTGTCTCAAAACTTTGCCTGCCCAGCAGCCCTATTTCCAGATACATGTACCTGTTCCTTCTCTTGAGGACAGAGAACCCCTAGGGAGGGTGGGCAGAGTTAACTTTGCCGTGTCCATCAAGGTAGGTAGGTTAAAGCACTCACCTGCCAGATGCAGGATGGGGTGTGAAAGAGAAGGACCCATTCTTATTAATTGTTTTCTCAGTGGCAGCACAAGGATCAGGGCTTCCAGCTCCCAGGAAGGCATTTCTCCTCCCCCCCTCCACCACGCTCTGCTGCAGCAAGGCGAGTGCTTCTGAGAACATGCTGGGGACTGGATCCCAGCTGAAAGTAGCCCTTCAAAAATAGCAGTTTTTTAAACTGAATCATTTTCCAAATCACAGTCTAAAATTACTTCCCTTCCTGGCAAGCTCTCTGCAGCTCTTTGGTATTCAGGCAAGCATAGATTTGGAGGATGCAAGTTTCTCAGGAGCTGTACCAATCCCATTCTGCAGGTTCCTACACCCATCCACCTGTGCATCTGACCATCCATCCCTCCCCTCTGCAGCACTCTGAATCTCAACCCCTCTTTGAATACAGGGGCCACCTTTCTCACCTTAACAGAGAGCTTTTCTTCTTTCCTCCATATTGTTGTCAAGACAAATGGTGGGCTGCAGAATGTTTTTGCTGCCTAACTGGCCATTCAGTCCTTTCAAATATTCAGCTCTTCACTTGGAGAACTGAAGGATAATGATCTCTTCTGAAAGACCTGGCCCTGGTTATGCAGAACAAGGTGATATCCAAAAAATCCACATGAAGCTGGCTGGTTTGTTAATAGTCTACATTAACTCAACAGGTGGTTGTGTATTTAGAAATTGTCTTTTGTAGGTTCTCAGAAATATTACAGAGCTGCTTCTCCCTGAGCTGTAGAATGCTATCTTTCCATTATTAAAAATCTTTTGCATGCCGAGACGCTGACTGAGATTTCACTGCACAAAGCAATAATAGAAAACAAATTAGCAAAACTAATGCAGGAAGAACAAAAATCACCAGAGTGGAAGGTTTGCCCATAAAATATGAAGTTTCCTATAGCCAAAGACTGAGATGAAAATAAGTCATCTGAATAACGAACAAAGTGCATGAGATGCTGGGTGCCTTCAGCTTCCATTGACATTACCACCAAGTGAGAACACATTAATGTGCTCGGGATGCTCAGAGCACTACGCAGGATCAGGCCTTTTGAAATTGATTATTCATCACAGTTAAATTGAATGTAATTGTCAGGGCTGAATAGCTAATTAGATTATTCTCTCAACGAGAACAGTGGAAGTGAGAAAGCATAGTTAGATTATCCCTGGGCCTCAGGAAAAATAGAAAAAAAAGGCATTGAATAACTATTCATAGATTAGCAGGAAGAATGCAGGAATCTCTTGATTTAAACAGCAATTGGTTTCTGTTTCTCTTAAACCCATAGAAATATTCCCCCAGTAAAACAAACTCTTTAGGTAACAGTACTCCTGTTTCCATACAGCTTAGCATCCCCTAGCAGTTAGACCTAGCAAGTCAAAACTTTCACATGGCTCACTCCTACCTCTCACCCTGACTTTGACTTTGGGAGTTCAAGAAAAGGTTTCCAAAGGATTACCAACTCATCAGCTTCTTTGGCTCTGCTGTCATGAAAGCCAGAGAGCTACTGACAGCCAGCTACATGATAGTAGTTTCAGCCCAAGGCTCAAGATGGACCCCCTGCTAGCCAACCCCAAAAATGACTTGGGTTTCAACCCAGCTGGCTGCAGTAGGCAACTCATGGCTTCCAGACAAGCTACAAGCCTGCCTGTCTTCTCTCTCTCCTCCCCAGAAGGTCACCCTGATACAGAGAGGAGACAAGAGAGTATAAATAGTCATTTGGGTCACTGGGCAGGTCTTTTGCTTCAAAATCCACAAAAGTACTCTGAGAGGATGAGGGTACATCAGTAATATCTAAGGCTCCATGGAAACAAATACTTTTGCCCTACTACTTTGTAGTTAGTATACTTTTCATTGTCCTAATCTGTCATTGTGCAGAATAATGTACTGGGAAGTGTTCACCCTCCATCCCAAAGTATCCAGACTTCTAACTTAGAGAACAGACATATTCACTTATGTTATGTATTATGACTGAAGACCTTGCTTACAATGCTACCAGTGCTCTCATTGCATAAATTACCAAACCATTACCTCATCCATTTCTTTTAATTAGAATGTAATACCAAAGCAGACACTGTCCCCTTAATTCCAGTAGGAAGTACAAGTGAAGAAGACCATCTCATTGCCTGGGCAGTTTGGTGAGCATCCAGACTAACCATAATGGCACTCATTGAAAAGAAATGTTCTTGGCATGCATTACAGAACAAAAAATAAACTGTATTGGGCTGTATGAAGACCAGCACAAAAACATCTGCATATTAATCCCAGTTGCTATAACAGTTACAAACCTCTTTGTCTTCAGTCACTGTCAAGATAGAAAATATATCCAGCTACTCCAAACCAGCTGTACATTTCAGGTCAGGGACTGTATGGCATGTTTCCATTCAAATTGTGTGAGACACTTCCAGATAATGACTTGAGGTATTTCCATGCCAAAATAATGGTAAAAATCTCCTAAACTGTGTACTTGTTGTTGGGTTTTCTCCTCAGCAGATACTTGCTGCAAAGTCAATAGGGACATATATGAGTGAAGCCTGTATTGAAACCAAGAATCTAACTGTGGAGGTCTTGGTATCCCTGAAGTCTAAAGAAGTGGTCTTGCTAACCTGCTTGTAAGTCACATGGTCAAACCATGGTTGAGAATTTAAGGATTTTACCCACAAAATTAAAAAAAAGAACTCTTCCCTTGAAAGAAATAACAGTAACTGAGCTGTTTAAGTTTTAAAACACCATACTCAATTTTATTCTTTTACAATGAGACGTGATGTTCAATGTTACAACCTGTTTTCAGACAATAGTTTAAACATTTAATGAATGCATCTCATTTCTTTGCACGAGCTTCACTCTAAACAACCAAGCTAATAATGTAAACATGACTGATTATTAAAATAATTGCTTTCCCAAACACTGTCCTCCTGTCAATCAAAATGACTGGCACCATGCATACAATATACCCCAGTGCAGGGGTCCAATTTTAGCACAAAACCCTATTTACAGTTGACCATCAGCTTTTTTTTAAAAATACAGGGAAATTGTTTTAAAGGTGGTGATATTTTTGCCAAATGCCTGGAGATTTGATTCAATTAATCAAGCAAATTTATAAAAATATAATTAATTTAACTGAACAACTGCCTTTAGGAGTTTTCCCCAAGCAGATATGCAGCAGCAGCATCAGGATGTTTCCTTAAACAAACTCTGGTGTTTGGATCAGATTAACCAAAACCATGACCTTCCTTTAAGCCAAAGTCCTGTAGCTGTGGAGGATTTGTATCCAGCTAATGGAATTTTTCCAGGAGTTACTTGCTTTGGACCATACATTTTCAGCAAGACCTTAATGAAAAAAATAGATGGGTGTTGGTTTGTTTTTTTTTTTTTCCCTCTTAGCTTTATAACCAAAAAAACAGAGTATTTTTGCAAAATGGTGACAAATTTTCAAGACTTGAAGTAAAAAAAATCTTAGTGAAATGAGTTGTCAAAACATTTTGAAAATCTGTCAACAGCTCTAGTTCTTAGAAACCATGATTTGGAGATGCTTGAAATATGGTCTTGTCCATGCTGAAGCAGATAAACCATGTTCCTTGCTGCTTCAGCTCATCTTTTTTTCTTTGTGGAAAGTTACCAGTATGCTTTCATACCTATTATGTGATTCTTCAATCTAATCAACATCCCACCATCATCCTTTCCTAGGCAGGAAATCTCCAAAAATGTCACCACAGACTCCAGGGTCACTTTGTGTTCCTTGAAAAAAATTCAGTCATATCACTGAAGGAAACAATGAATTTTTCAGTCTCCATCTATGGCCCAGCCACCACCCAAGAGGGGACAATGCATGACATGGTGAGAATATGAGTTACACAAACTTTTCTAACCATCTTCCCACTAAAATATAATTGTCCTTTCACAGTAGTTTTAATTGCTGAGCACCCCAGAGAACTGGACTGTTATTTTTTAATGTTTTCAATAGAAAAAAAAAAGAAAAAGAAAAAAGAAAAAAGAAAAAAAAAAAGACAGGAACAGTCTTATTTCCCCTGCAAACGCAAAAATACCAGGAATCCAAACCACCATATCCAGCAGAAGCAACATAATTCCTGTGTATTCAGATACATTAGCTTAGATTTGCACCATCTGACATAGTGGATTGCATGTAATCATTCCTGCATTACCAGAGTTGGAAATTATTTCTAACGATAGCCACTGAAACAGAATTGTCCATATCTAACCTATGGGAGAATTCCCACTCATTTCAATGGGCTTTTGATTAGATCTGATACACTTTCCCTTTTTTTTTCCCTGCTTTTTTTTTTTGTCCTTGAGATCTTCTATTACTTCCTACAGCTATTGGGTTTGTGATTTATTGGTTTAATTATTTTAATTTGGTTTTAGTATTTATAATGGGACACAACTGACACTTTCAAATAGGAGCCATTTTTTTTAAGGGTTGCATGTGGTATTGGTTGCCTTGAGCACAACAGGAGATTACAAATCTTTGATACTTTTGGACATTTTCCTTCCAACTCTACCGAACAAAATGCTTTAGCAACAAAAGCAATAATGGCAAAAAGCAAAGTTCACATATGTTAGTGACTATCAAATCACAGTATTTGAGTACTTCATAAACTCAGTGGTTGCATTTAATCTGGATTATTTTCCTAGGAAACACAAGTGAAAACCCAAGCCACTTTCTTCACCTGGTGAGTACAAACAGTCTGTTAGGAAGGGAGGAAATTCTCCTGTTAAAGATGTGTCCAGAAGATAACTGCCAGTAATGTGAATTTTCAGGGCAGCGCAAAATCTCTCAGATCCAAAATAAGAAAGATATGTGTGAGGAACAGCTGTGTAGATCTCCTAGAGATGGTAAATATCCAGTTTGCTAAACTGCATCAAGTGGCTATGTAGACACAGAAAGTATTTTCCTGTATAAAAAAAAAAAAAAAAGAAACCTAGGTAAAAAAAGCGTAAATCAGGGAACAAACTCCCATCCAGGTGAGACTGGCATTGGCAGCTGCAAACTGGGGGAAATATTTGCTCTTCAAAGCCCAGATCTTCCTTACACGTTATCATTCCCTGCACACGTCTGCAGGACTGGTATCACTTCCAGTCTCTTTGCAATACTTCATCAGCATGAAATCTAAAAAAAAAAAAAAAAAAAAAAAAGTCGTTATTATTTACTAAAAGTCTCTCAGCAAAGGACTGCAGTTCTTACTGCAGCCTAACAGATAAAACAGGATATAGTGTTTGTTCCAAAGCCAAATAGCAAAGAACTAACCCGCCGACTTAGGGGAAAAAAAAAAAAATCATCACCTTTCAGACGCTAGCTAAGATTGAATGGGCATTTGGCACCAAAAACTAAATTCATCATTTTCTGGGTCTAACTTTGTGAAGCCCAGAAACCGAAATCAGCTAAGAAACAACAATTCGTGCACCTAGAAATGCCTGAAATTAATTAATTAGTGCCCCACCGACCACTACCAGCTCCCTGAAAGACACCTCTCCTGGCACCGGGCAGACATAAGGTTTTAGAGCTAAAATCCTCCGCAAGGGCAAGGCGCAGCGCACACATGGCGAGGGGACAGCCGCGTTTGCCATGTCTCCCCTCCACGAGCTTGCTCGGCGGGCCGGGAGCCGTCCGGTTCGGTGGTGGGGAGCGGAGAGACGGGGAACAGCGGTCAGGGAAGGGTTGGGCAGGGCAAGGCAGGGCCGCCCCGCCCCGTCCCTCCCCCGGGCCGGGCGCCGCGGCACCCCGGGGGCGCGGCACCGGCGGCGGCGCCCCGGC
>JANHGN010020417.1:0-46897 GCA_024605025.1 Megaceryle maxima | reverse complement strand
CAAGGCAAGGCAGGGCAGGGCAGGGCAGGGCAGGGCAGGGCAGGGCAGGGCAGGGCAGACAACCCGCAGCACTTCCACGCCCGGCCCGGCCCGGCCCGGCCCGGCCCGGCCCTGCCCTGCCCTGCCCTGCCCTGCCCTGCCGGGAGTCGGTGGCCCCTGAAGGCGACGCCGAGCCTCAGGGAAGCCCCGCCCCGCGCTCAGCCGCTCGGCGGTGGATTGATAGCGCCTGAGCACGACGCGTCTGATCTTCACCCATGGCGGACGAGGAGCTCGAGGCGCTGCGGCAGCAGCGCTTGGCTGAGCTGCAGGCCAAGCACGGGGTAAGGCACTGGGTGCTCGCCCGGCGGCTCCCTCCGCTCTCTGTCGCCGGAGTCCGGGGAAGCTCCCCGGGTGTGGGGCCACCTCAGAGATGCAGGAAGAGAGCGGGGCGGAGGGGGCAGCGCCGTGAGGGGACCTCTCCGTGAGCAGCGGCCCGGCCTGAGGCCTGGAGAAGTGGAAAGCGGCCCGGCCGCGCTCGGTGCTTTGGCTGGAAGCGCCATCGGCTGCAGCCTCGGTGACCGGCTCGGGGTAGAGTGGGTGAGGAGCTGCCCTCGCCTTCGGGGAGCCTCGGGCCCGGCTCCTGCCGCCGGCCCTGGGTGCTGCCTGGCGGGGTTCAGCGCTCCCTGCACTCGTCCTCCCCCTGCCGCTCGCGGTAGCCGTCATCGGTCTCTTCAGGCGTCTCTGTGTGCAGGCCCGAAGGCTAGAAGTCTGTTCTGTTGTTTCTGTGAAGGGATCTTAATACCTGTAGTCAACCTCATTTCCCCTCTCCGTGCGGTTTCCCGTTCTGTTTTTGCTATTTGAAGTGTCATCTCTAAAATCCGAGGTGCAGATTCAGCGTGAAGTTCGGGTTTTTGCTCTTTTTACTATTTGCTTCTCAATAGTGACCTCAGGTGCCCGTGGGAGTTCCAAAATACCACACTAGCATTGTGTGCATTGATAGATACAAATCATGCAGAATTCCATTTGTCCTTAGCTTCATGTAATGGGTTTTAAACTTTTTTTTTCTTTTAATCTCTTTTCTTGGCTTTGGGAAACTGTATTATTTGAGACCTAATGGGAAGACCTTTTAATATCCAAACCCACAGCAATCTGTGAATAGCTCCAGTAGCACTAGTCATCACTCTGGTTTTCATCACTGCTGTATGAGGAAAGCATTGTATGGCATATTTATTTGCTAGGGCAGCAGATTCTCACTTTCAGGATCTCACCCGTGCTCAGGCGGGTTTAGCTTACGTTGACTCTGCTGGAATGTTTAAACTCACTCTACCGTGTGGAATGTTTTTGGATGATCATATTTATTCTGATCTTATGCTTTAGGATCCTTCTGGTGATCCATCCCAACAGGAAGCTAAACAGAGGTATGAAAATTATTTTCTGATCTTGCATCTAATCATTCTGAACCTTGCACTTTGAGTGCTTAATTTCTTTGAAATACTCACCTGAAATTTTGTTGTTGGTGGAAAAAAGCACCAACAAAGAAGCAGAAACACCAAGCATTTAATCCAAGGTTAGCTGTAATTTGATCGATAAAAGTATGATTGATCCAAGTGTGGCTCCCAGGCCGTGGGTAGTTGGCTGATCTACAGCAGGGCTGTCAGGCAGTCTGACCTGACTGGGGTGGGAGGGCATGGGGATTGGGGGGGAAGCAGCAGCAACACTCCTTTTCAGAAACTTAGATGAGCGCGGGAGTCTCATGACCCTTAGTGATAGATGTTTGGGGGAAAGCATCACTCACACTGTCATCTGCTTCTGGAACTCAGGAAGTTAGGCTTTTCAGAGGTGGTAGGAGTTGGTTGTAGTTGGTTGTAGGAAAAAAATCTTGAAGCGTAGCAGTACTCTTCCCAAACTAGTATTTTGCTTGAGTGATGAGTTTGGTTATGTTAGTGCAGCAGGAATGTGTTTTCCTAGTTGATTCAGCTTTTTAGGGGGGACATCTGTTGCACTTAAAGATGTGAAACAAGATTATTCTTGTCAGAGCTTAATGTGGAAACAGCATTTAGTATTTGCACTCAGTAGAAAAGTGTAAATTAAGTGTTTAGACTTTGCACACAATGTTTGTCTTGACTAAAATGCAACAACTAAAATTCTAATTTTCCATATAATTACACAAATATTTTAAGTATATGAAGATTTACTGAAAAGATGGTGATGGCCAGGTAACTTTCTCAGCATATGCCAGAAAAGAAATCATGTAAATGTAAATTAGGGACCTGAAGAAGTCGCTTACACATGTCAAATATTCTGTAGCTTGCTGCTTTGTGTGCATTATTTTATGTATCTGAAATTGCACTTTTAACATGTGGTTAATTTTTCATTCCAGGGAAGCAGAGATAAGAAATACTATTTTAGCTCAAGTTCTTGATCAAGCAGCTCGTGCCAGATGTAAGTATCCAAATAACCTCTCACCTGTGTTGCTCCCATCAAGCATGTATATGCACTTATAGAGGCCATGCTGTTGATAGGAAAAGTATTACAGTTTTTTAGTTGATGATATCAGTGCTTGGAGGGGAGGAGTTAACTGAATGATTTTAATCAAAAATATTTTTTGTGTGATAACTGCAGGAAGTGTAGTGAAACATTAATTTAATTAGGAACAAACAAAAGTATGAAATAAGAACTATCTTGTACCTTTATTTTATGCAAATGAAAACCCCCTTTTCAATTTATTTTATGACCCTGGCACGAAGATGATGTTTCTATAGGGGTGCTTGTCACTTTTTAGTTGCTAGTGAACTAATGTGAGTAGGTTTTAAACCAAAGTGAACAGAGCCTGTTTTTGTTGCAGTAAGCAATTTAGCACTTGTGAAACCAGACAAAGCAAAAGCAGTAGAGAATTATCTTATACAGATGGCAAGATTTGGACAGCTACCTGGAAAGGTGAGTTATGTTTTTCTAGTCTTTCTTGGTAAAATAATTTTCAAACCTAGTTCACTATTTAAAAATGTTTTTTAATATCTCTAAATGAAAAAATTGAAAGAGACAATTGAGAGCTGCTAAATACTATTATCAAACACCTTTTATAAGAAGGGAAAGTGTGATTCTGTTTGATAGCAAGCGTCTCAATGTGTTTATATGGCTTTTATTTCTATTTCTTAGGTATCAGAACAAGGTTTGATAGAAATACTTGAAAAAGTGAGTCAGCAAACAGAAAAGAAAACAACAGTAAAGGTAAGTTTTGTTTCCTAAATGTAATTTTTGTTATAAAATAGAGCAGAAATATTGCATGTATTGGACCATTTCAGTTGAGGGTAAAACTTTGGTTTGGATTTACCGGTGTTAAGCGCTGGGATTAAATCATAGCAGAGTGGTAAATGCTGGGATTAAATCCTAACAGAGTTTATCAGTAGTAAGACTTGCAGATGGTGGCACTGGGATAGCGGTGTTCTGTTGTGACACGGACTGCCCCGTGACTACCCCTGCAGGGCCTTGGCTGGGGTGAATATTCTGCCCCCTGTACTGTACTGATTGTCCAGCGCGTGGAGTTTGCAGGGCCTGCTCTGTGTTGGATTGACTGTGATCCTTCTCTTTCCTTGTCGTGTATTTTCCTTTTAGTTCAACAGAAGAAAAGTGTTGGATTCTGATGAAGAGGATGATTATTAATACTACTGTAAAACTGTCTGCCAAACAAAAGGCAATGTGCTGTTATCTGGCAGAATGCAAGATCTGAAAATGTTTACTTTCTTTTTTTATATAAAGGCCAACAAAGGAACTTTGTCTTATAAAAATAAATCTGAGAAGGGGATTTTATAACTTAAATTTTTGTAGTCTAAGAGGCCTCAGCAGTGTGGGATTCCCCACCGCTTCATTAGCATGAACATTTTGTTGCCCCTTACTCAGTGTGTAAGCTATGCTTTCAGCAACTGCACACACTTAACCTGCTGCTATTGGAGATACCACAACGTGAGGAGGAGCTAAGTGTAAAGCTGGGAACAGCCACTCTTTAGGTGTTTAAAGACTTACCTTCAGGCTTTTATCACAGAGGTGTTAGACATGAGACTTCCTGGGCCCCTGAAGGAAGCCTATCCACCAGCAGCTCACTGGCTCTCAAGTCCTTACTGGAAATTTATAAAGTGAAGGTATCAAAGTAGAGTTTTGGGATCAGAGGACTTCCCATCAGGCAGGCTGTGTAAAGAAATCATAATCATCACACAACAGAAGTGTTCCTATATGAAATATGAATATTAAAAAAAAAAGGCAAGTTAAGTGTCTAGAGCACCGTTCAGACACTTGGTATTGTGTATTCTTACGACTACCTCCATTTTTATCAACTGGCTGGAGTATTTCTTACCTTGAAAAGAAACAACAGCTTTCCTAAACTTTCATCAACTCCTGCATGTGTAAAGTAACACAGAACCTGTTCTATGTTTATTCAAAAAGATGGTTATCAAAATAAGTAGTATAAATACTGTAAGGTGCCGATAAACACTCTACCCACATACAACCCTTTATCCTAATTTAACAGGAACGTGTATGATCCCAACTGCAGTGCTTTTTTTTTTTTTTTTTTTCTTTTCTTGGAACAGAATAAAATTGTTTCAAGTGAGCACTAGTGGGTGTTTTTCATATGGTGTGAATGTTTTTTAAGAGTATTTAAGCAGTTAGTTTTGTTCATTTGGACTACACTGGGCAGTTTGCTTGTCTGTGTGATTAGGATTCCTTAACTTTAGTAAGATTGTAGGTGTACACTAAATTTCTTGAGACTGACCTCTGTGAACAGTTTCAAGCCAAGGTGGGGTGATGATTGAAAAGTTTTGCTGGTATACTCTAAGCATCCGTACTTCACATTTCCAACCCTAAGTTCATCAGATTCTACTTGAAACAACATGAGCTTTAATGCCTTGCTGTTCCAGAACCTGTGTTGTCAAAGCATAAGTAATGGCTGCAATTTATTTGAACTTAAAACTTTATGGAGATTAAACTGGACTGTACTGTGACGTGCTCTGCCAACAAACTGTGTCATGAAGCTGACTTCAGGGTATTTGCCCTGCAGATTGCCAGGGGAAGCTTCCAGGGTACTCCCTTCAAACCCTACACTCCGATTTAGGCTTTGATCATCTGTCTTTAACTAGTACAGTATTTTTTCATTACAAGCTTAGTTATGCATGTCAAGAGGAAACTTGCAAACTATTTCATTTACCTAAATAATTTGTTAGTCATTATCTTTCCAGCATTTAGATTATAGTGAAATTAAGTGATTTTTAGATATATACATGCTATACATCCAAAATCCCTGGAAATCAGGTTTATCGTAGAACACCCAACAAAACAAAAGCAGGGCTTAGGCAGAGGTTCAGAGACAACTGTTCTGATAGTGTAGCAGAATAGAAAACTCAGGTGAATTCCAATAAATTTGTACTTTTTCTATAAAACTCAAAAGGCAAAAAAATGTACTCTCAGAGGTCTTGAAATACAGATTGTTAAAAAAATACAAAGGCAAGATGCACCAAATCTGCATGAAGCTTTTTTTTTTTTTTTTTTTTTCAAACTGTATTTCAGCTGGGGGTAAAGTTTTTCAAAGGCAAGGGCCAGTTTTAAAATGTTACAATTAGCCAAGTGCAAGAGTAAAATGAAATAGCAATTGTGTGACCATTCTTAACAAGGCTGAAACCTGGAAGTTCTACATTGCTTGCCTGGAATACAGTAAAATAGTTTATGCTTAAAATACAGCAGTATTGAACAAGTTGTTTTCCATAAACTCTTCTATTCCAAATTTGTTTTAAATAGAAAAAAGGCGAGTATCTAAATTCAGAGTTCCCATCCTCTGCTACTTACTTCTAACACTTCTCAAAGGTATTTAATAAACTAACTTAAAATTTGTTTCCAACCCTATTCAGCCACAATATGCTTATTAAAGAAAAAAGACCTGATAGTGAACTTAGTGTCCTTGTGCTAATTCATGTTCGGTAGTCACAGCAGTGTATTCTGTACTTGGAGGACATCATCTAGTCTACTCTAGAAGGACATATCACCAGTATTAAAAAGCTAATGAACTGATTCTTGTAATTCATACCATCAAGAAGTCTGAAGACATGAATCATTTAGTTAAATGCCCAGTATCATGAAAACACAAGTAAAATTCTCACTATAGAGTTTGGAAATTGGATCTATGAGAGTTTACTCGTATTTTAGACTTCACAAGTAATATGTGAATTATTTTTCCTAGAGATAAGTGACTGACTCTAGGTCATCTTTACATCACAAGAAGAAAAAAAACCTACTTCATCTATTTCTTATCAGTCTTTTAGCTTTTAATAATTTAAAATTAGTAATTTTAATACCCATTTCCAGGGTAATGTAGAGCTAAAAGGAAGTTACCTGAAAACACTGGGTTCCACTAAGAGTTCTATATTGTACATCTCTATGCCTTCAATTCAACCCACACAACCTAGTAATCCATCAGTATAGGAGGGAAGAAGGGCAGATGGAAGTCGAAAGTAAATTCCAACAGACACCTGTATTTCCACATAGGAATGAGGTGGTGTCTTCAAATGCCTACAAAAACTAAAGCAGGAAATCTCTGTAAAAGACTCGATGCTTTGGGAAAAAAAAAAAAAAAAACCAAAACACTCAAACCAGCATTTTCAAGAGTTATTTTACTAGTTTTTCCTTTCCATCATTTGGCACAAATCCAAGGCACATTAGAAAATCATACAAACTAATAAATTAGAAAAATAAACACAACCCTCATCTCCCAACATCCACATTGTGCACTTATTGCGCATTTCACCTCTTTGACTAAAAAGCTGCTTGAAAAAAAATCACCAGCCTGTCTTCCAGCTTTGTCCTTTGCCAGGCAGTTTACTAATACCGCAGTTAAAAGAAATAGAATTTTTCATATGAAGAGTTGATGAAATAAAATGCAAGCTGGATGTGATGAGCCAAGAATAAAGACACACCACGCCTAAAACTGGCTTCTGCTATTTACACCTGCTGCCAGAACTGAAAGAGTAGGAAATGAAGTTCAGATGTAAGCAGCCATCTCACAGTTAATGGCAGAGAGTTACTTTCAATTCTTCAGCTATCACCTCAGGGAATGGGCTAATATTTGGCTTATTCCAACAAATGCTCAGTCATGGGAGAAGTACTTTTCATAATCAGAAATTCACCTTTTTTAAGAGCAGCTCAGAGTGGGTTCCCAGGCAGTTTTGCCTGCAGATGTTGCCCAGGTTCAGAATCATGAATATCTGCATTTTTTTGAGTGACATTAGGCAGAGTCCAAAGTTTAGCTCTGTCAAGGGCTCCCTACATTCCCCCCCAGTATCTTGGTTCCTGTAAGAAACTTGATCTTGCAGATCCAGCGTAGGGAAGTATTGCAGAGAAATTAGCAACGATTACATCCCTTCACATTAATAGCATGGGGAAATTTGTGATGCCCTGTCACAGATGTTAGAGACTACTGTTTTCCCAGCTACTGAAATATAGAGAAATATAGATACTATAATGGTTTGTAATATTGCAATAAAAATAGAGACGTTTCAGTTACCTCTGTTAATAAATACCTTGTTAACCAATATATCTTTAGATATATAAATATAGATATTTATATATACACACTTCCCAATGTAGTGATAAAACCTGAAAACGCAAAAATTGTTCAAAGACTTAAAGCAGGTGGCTGAAAAATACCAAGCAAGGTTTCATTTGGTTTACCATTCTGTACAATTTTTCAGTAAGTGCTAAGCAGAATAGGAAAGCAACGTTTCTCTCTGCATTTCAGTACATCCCTATTTGCTGAGATCAGTGATGATCTGGCTGGGTAGTCACCTCCAACATAAACAGAGGATTCAGTCCCTGCTGAAGAGTCATCCTTGTCTTCTGTTATGAAGGCAGGCTTCCAAGTGTCACTGAATTCTCTGATACACAAGGAAGGGTTATCCAAGTTAACTCCACCCAGTTCCTCTGGTTTTCACATTAAACTTGTGCTTCCTTGTCAGTATTTTGAAAGCAAGTCATCACAGCAGTCTCTGGATTGTGAAGCACTTGGACTTCTAGGGCTGGACAAACTGTCGTCACCGACATTCTCTGCTGGAAGCGGCACATTAACAGTGTGTCTTCGGTGCATTAATTTACTCCTGTGAGGAACTTCTATCACGTCATCGTGTTTCACAAACTCGCCACTGCATCCCGTGTCGATAATCTTAACTTTCCTCTGGTCTGGTGTTCCAACAGATTTTAACTTGGATTTATCAAAGCTTTTAATAGCTAACTGTCAGGATAGAAGAATGGTACGTCAAAAGCAGCAAATACAGCACTTCTTGAATGTAATTATCACATTACTTTTGTGATATTTTATACCGAGAACACGGCCGAGGATGAAAAAGAGCACACTTGGTAGGACAGCTGTTATATTAAGTCTACAGATGAGCAAAGAGGCCAACCTGCCCCAGACTACATGTACATCAGTACCAGAACTGAGAAGATAGCGAAGGCGTCCCAAAATTTCCTTTCACTGCACTATCCTAATATCATCCCAACTTTTCTCAACACCTTTTGTAAGGCAAAAGTCTCGAGATACTTGAAATTAACAGCCACACAAATCTTAATTTTAATCTACTGAAAAATTTCCCTCTTGTAAACAGCGTCTCTCCTTGGCTATGGCTCTTGTAAGCCGTAGAGTTTTTCAAGCTAGACAAGACACAGAAAACAACACTGAGATGAAGCCTGCAGTAAGAGGCTTAAGAGGCTTAACAGTAAGAATAAGATGTTTAAGAGGTGTTACAGAAGCACCACTTGAGTTTGAACAGTGGTGAAATATTAGCAATTGGGTCAGAACTTTTGGGATTCATCAACCACCACTAATAAAGAAAGTTTCTGTTCCATGGATCTATATGAATAGACAAATAAATTTGTGTATCATGCAAATCTTTCAGGCAAGCATTTCCACTTACCTGATGCAGTAACTGA
This sequence comes from Megaceryle maxima, assembly GCA_024605025.1. NCBI lineage: Eukaryota > Metazoa > Chordata > Aves > Coraciiformes > Cerylidae > Megaceryle > Megaceryle maxima. The sequence continues at coordinate 37,954 of JANHGN010020417.1, read as the reverse complement.
TAGTCAAAATTAGGGACGCTTTTATCTCTTGTTATCGTTCTCCGTAAATGTTTTGTTCTAAAAAATATTTTTAACAAAATAAATTTAATGCAAAGTCTCCAGCACAGAAAAGTCCCCGGGTGGCATTACCACCACACAGAAAGTCTGACACCACCACTTCAAAATGACAGCCTGCTAACATACAGGAAGAAACGTCAATGTTTAAAAAGCTCATAGGCAAAAACCCAACCAGGGAGTGAAGCAACCTGGCTCTGAGATTCTTCCCTGGTGACACACCAAGTATTGGTGCAAAAACACCACGTTTGCAAGAACTCCTACCCTGGCCAGCTCTTCCCAACTGCTGCACAGTCACTGCCACTCAATGCCACCAAGTATGTCATGCCTAGAACATGTGTCTGCTGATAGGAACCTGCACAACTCCGAGGACTCCATCTACTGGCAGATGAGTCACACATGATGTCTAACTCTGCCCCTGCTTTGGGGCTCTGGTAACAGTTGCATTTCTCATTTGCTTCTGGGGAACAATCAAAACACTTCTGAGGAGGCTTCTATGCTTACTTGTTAAATCTGTTAATCGATTGGACCAGTTGAAGTTGTCTGCTTATGGGATCATCGGCTTTCTCACATGGCTTAGAATTCACTAGGGGTTTAAAAGAACAGGCAGCTAAAATTACAACTGAGTCACAATGAAGAATTAAGAACAAAACAAAACACAGTTCTGAATGAAAAGTGGTATGTGCTGACATTACAGATGAAATTTTACAGTAAAACTGTAATAGCATAACCTCAATCAAGAGTCACAATTTATCTTTGGAAATTTTAAAGCATTTTAAGTAACAGTATTCTTCAGGAGATGAGCGTGAATGGCCAAGTTCCTGGAGAGCCCATGTATTTCTGGACTTTTAGGCTTTTAATTCCCAATTTTTACAAACCTGAATTAACACCGAGGTACTACACCACCTCTTTGTTAATGTTACTTACTAAGGAAGATCCACCTCAACAGGAGAAGAAACTTTGGTGTGAGGTTGCCAGAGCCTGGCCCAGGCTGCCCAGAGAGGTTGTGGAATCTCCTCTGGAGACTTTCCAACCCCGCCTGGATCTGTTCCTGTGTGGCCTGCCCTGGGTGACCCTGCTCTGGCAGGGGGGTTGGACTGGATTATCTCCAGAGGTCCCTTCCAGCCCCCACCATTCTATGACTCTATGTCTTCCATTGTTCTTTTGGAACTATTCTCATAACATTAGAGAGAACTACATCTATCTTTTCACAGCATACTGTGATTAGATTTGGTTCTGTACTAGCAAAACCTTCACAATGCTTCCTAGAGAGGCATGCAAGAGCTACTCTGAAAAGCTTAACTAAAACTCCCAAGATGCTGAAATGGGCACTCCTGCTCCTCATCCTTCCCAATTCCTGCTTGTCCAGCCTCCATCATCTTTCCACAGTAATGAATACACAAAAGAGTCGACTGTGCTTTAATGATATGTAAATTAATAGTATCAAATTTTTGGTATAGTCACACACGAATTCCTAAATCCCTTTTTTACTCACACCAGTACAAATATGACGTGTACCTTTTTTTCTTATCTTGATAGTAGCGTGCTGCTTACACTCCTTTTCTCTCTCTGCTGATGTAGGTACATGCTTGGGTGCTGCTTCCAGCAACTTAATTATATTTGAATTCTTAAAAGTTTCCATTTTCACCATTAATAAAGAAAAAGAAAAACATAAGCAAAATTTAGGATTCTAGTTTACGCAGAGGGCGTTAAGTAATCGCTGATAGAATGAATGTAACCCACACACAAATGCCTCATTATAAAGGCAAACTTTAAATTGTATCATTTTGAGCAGGGATAAAAATCAGTGCTCCACACTTTGCCCAGTACCAGAGTGATGATTCTGTAGTCTTGACCTATTATTTTAAACTGTTTTATTTATGTTAAATAAATTTCAGTCTAGATGATAATGCACATACCGAAATCGATTCAGTGCAGAATTTTGTGGTCATTACACTACGTCTCAGAAGCTACTGAAGCACACGATAAAGACCATGCACTAAATTGTTTAGAGTAGAATCATTCTTTGTCACTTAATATTACACACTATATTATTGCTATTAGTAACGGGGAAGATCAGAGTTATCGATGATACCATTCATCTTGTCAAAAGGCACTAAGGGCAAAAGATGAAAGGTGGGCGGCAACTGGAAGGGGCCAATCTCTTTTCTGTAGTGCCCAGCAATAGGACAAAGAACAATGGGTATAAACTGGAGCATAGAAGGTTCCACCTCAACATGAGGAGGAACTTCTTTGCTGTGAGGGTGATGGAGCCTGGAACAGGCTGCTCAGAGAGGTGGTGAAGTCTCCTTCTCTGGAGACTTTCAAGCCCTGCCTGGATCTGTTCCTGTGCGACCTGCCCTAAGTGACCCTGCTGGGGCAGGGGGGTTGGACTCGATCTCCAGAGGTCCCTTCCAACCCCTACCATTCTATGACTGATTAGGGAAAGGCGTTCATTTGCCTACAATCAGCATTTCTTCTGATCTCTCTACCATTACCAGCATAGACTTTTCATTCAGGTGTGCTTTCACTCTTTCTAGAACCACCCTTTTTGTTTAGGGTAACCTTTTAGAAACACATCAGGCTTCCTATACATCAGATGGTATATTGTATGTCGCACGATGCCTGTTAACAGGCACCGTAGCCTTTACATTACATGTAAATCACCCAATACAGAAGCGTTGGCAAATACTATTGTAACAAACAGTTAGAGCTGCTTTCTTTCCTTCATTATGCATGTGGAACTCGGAGAATCTAAGGCCAGAAATGCTGTGTGTTTGCACTCACGGGCTGGGCGCAGTCCGCAGGCGTGCAGTTCCTTTGGTTCCTGAGCTGCGGCACCGCGCCGTTCTGAAGCAGCAAGTCTACCAGGGCTTCGTTCTTTCCCATCACAGCCTCATGCAGCGCGGTGTTTCCTTGCGCATTGGAAAGGTTAACAGAAGCTCCGTGCTGGATAGCGAGATAAAATGGAAGTTATAAAGACAGAGTAGAATTAAATGGAGATAGCACATTGCTGTTCTGGTTTTCTCTCCTGTAGAACAACACAAGAGAAGCCTCGTCGCTGTGTACGGCTGCGGAAAGCATATACCAGTAATCACCAGCTCAATAAGCCACCTGTTATTTCCTTCTCTCTCATGGCCACAATTTCATGGATCAGCTCATTTCATATGTTTACTAGGTAGTTTAAAAGCTACTAAAAAAAAATAGTCACAGAAAACCCTACACAGTAGAAATGTAAGAAAAACAAACCCCACTTAACACCTGCCACAAACAAAGTTCCATAAAACCAGCTGGCTCTACAAAACTCAAGTAATATTTATCTAATAAAAAAAAATTAAGGGAAAGGATTGGAAAGAGTGAAATAAATACTCTTATTTTTTGCCTTGAGTAGTTTTAACAGAGAAATCCTGTTCTATTTATCCAGAGTTCCAGATAAACACAGACATCACGTAAAGAATGCTCTTCTGAGCATTCTGCTTTTGAGGATCTCACCTGTAACAACAAGGCAGCAGTCTCATACTGACCATTCAAGCACGCATAAATTAAAGGTGTATTTCCATATATATCCTTTTTATTTTGTTTAGCATTGTAATCCATCAGACACTTTACCACCTGTTGAAAGAAGTAACAACTTTAAGATACCAGCTAAACATAATCATGCAGTGAAAGGCTTTTGAATGGGCGCCTTTTTTTTTTTTTCCTTAAAATATTAGGACAAGAGAGAGATGGAAGAAAAAAAGGATGGAGAAAAGTCTCATCTTTGCCAAGCAGATGATAACCACAAGCATTTCTTCCTATCATACCAATTCATATAATGTATGCAATCTAATTTCATAGATTTCCCTGCACTTTTAAAAGAAAAACAAACTTTTAACAACTGAAAGGCCAGAAAATAAAACTGGAGGTATGTGAAAGACATAATCAGTAGCTTAATCAACCATCAGAAACAAACCACCACACAGCAACAGTATTGTTTCACCCTTTCTGAACTCATCAGAACGCAGGGAAGGAGTTCTTTATGTTGTAAAGATCCCATAAACTTGTAGGTTCATGAAGGTTGGTTTGAGTTGTATTCTCATTTTATATCCTCAAGATCATTTTATATCCTCATATTGTCATACCCTCTTGATTCCTAGTGCTTTGCCTCCCCATCATCTTCATAATTCTCCCAATTTTCCCCCCTCTTGAAGTCCTTGGCTCCTTATTTTTAAGCCCCTAACTTTCCACCTTTCTGTGTATTCCTTTGCCTGTCTGCCCCTGCTTCTTCATGATCGTTATTCCCCCCCACACACATTTCCTCTCTATTCTGTATTAAGTACCCTCCTCTCACTAGCTGATGCTTCTCCTTCCCTGCTTCCCCTGACAGCAGATTCAGCTGCACAAGGTACTTTTCAAGTGTTTGGTGTAGGACAGCAGCTATTCACAGCATTCATTAAACCATTATTTTAGGTCATTTGGAAAGAAAAGGTGCTGACTGAAAAAGTTTCAGTTGAAAAATTCCCCCCTTTCATCTGGGGATTTTGGACACTAAAATTAAAGAGGCACCAAACTAATTTTCACTGTAACTGGCTTGGTCTTGTTGATATTTTGTGGATAATTTCACAAAACAGGTTTTTCCTCAGTGGTTACATGGTAAATAGGCTGCATTTAAGAACAGGCTCAGTTACCTGGAAGTGACCTTTCTGGCAGGCTAGATGAAGTGGAACTGCTTGCTTTGCATTCTTGGCACTGATACTGGCTCCGTGTTTCAACAAGAGCAATACAAGCTCAGAATGTCCATGCAGTGCAGCCATATGCAATGGTGTAAAACCATCTTGGTTTGAAACATTCACTCCAAGTCCATTAGCAGAGATCCTGGCAAATTTCTGTTGAGGAAAATACACAAACAAAACTCTGCCATTCATTGTGCTACCCTCTGTTGACCAAAAAGCAGCCAAATACCTGGCTAAGTACATGCAAACCAGGTAGATGGACAAGAACTTCTCATGTAGAGCCCAAATGGAGACCTTCAGGAAAAGAGCCAGTAAACCAGAGAAGCTTGATAGTGTTTTTCAATAGAAATCCAGACTTTACTTTTTCTCTTTCCTTCCTTCAGACAGAGAAATTCCAGGCAAAATATTCATGACACTAACAAGAGGTTAAAGCAGCACAGGCTGAGACAAGTAAAACTTAGGGGGTTTGCTGTTAGGATGCTCTTACATATGGACAGTAGGTATTAATAATTTGAGTTCCTGACATTTATACACATATCTGTGCTCCTGGAGACAGACACTATGCACTTATTTTACCATGACATGAAGCTTATGTTGATAAGGATAAAAAATAACATTAATTTTATTAACGTGGATGGAACACTGGCCCAAAGAACAGACTCCCACAGGTAGTCAAGATAAGGAAACTACCTAGAAGGCAGCTTACACAGCAGCACAGAACATCCTTTTTCATTCACTTTATGGTCTCGGGCTCTGGCACCTTTGGCACAGGATCTCTGTACTGAGGGTACATGGACACACATTACCAGGGAATCAAGCACGCTGTGAATGAGAAGCATTTAAGGACAACTCTAAAAGTAACTTCTAAATCCCTCACTGCTGCCTTAAGTTCCTTTTCTCACTGAAAATTTATCCTCTGGTTTATTCTGCAATGACTTATCCATATACGTCTACCTTCAGACATAGTAATACATTTTCTTCCTGAAAGGCAAGTATATGGTTTTCTCTTTTGAAGGAGCTGGGATCATTCTTTATTTAGATTAAAAATTTCAAAAGTATATTGTAAAGCTTGATAAACAAGGGGAAAATAAGTCTTTGCAATTGAAAAGGCAGTCTTTGCAATTGCATTTAATCTCTGGAGAGGTTTCAGATATAGCATGTATGAAAAATAAGTCTCTGCAATCGTATTTAATCTCTGGAGAGGTTTCAGATACAGCATGTATGAAAGATGTCATGCAATTAAAAAGACCTTATCAGCATTACATTGATTATAGGATTAGCAGCTATTCCTTGCTAAACTGATTACTAACAGATAAGTAGATATTCTGTGACAGCAATGTAAACTATAAAAGAGAACCAGGGGAAACTGAGGCTTGGAAAAAAGGTTTTTTCCATTTATTTCAAGTTGTCCAAACCTTAATGACAGAAGTCCACATATTCTAAAAGTAAACTGCAGATTTTTCCACTCCTATAGATATTGAGGAAGTATCTTAACACTGTTCCTGTATCCAGTTCAATTAAAACCAGAAGACTTTCATGACACCAGCTGAACCCTGTTAAGATCCGTATATATTTAACTGCTTTTCTGAGGTATTGAGCAATACAAATGCTACTTCCCCCAAGTGATATTACAAGACTATAAATTGTTTCTTTTTACAGAAAAAATATTCCAACCTTTTGTGCTGGCCCACATTTTGAGCATTGGCATAATGGATGGCAGAATTCTGGTTTTGACATGCTGGCTGTGTCATCCTCATCTTCTAAGTCTTCTTCCATCCATTCCAAGAGATAACGTACCTGGCGAAAAAAGCAACTCCTGCTTTATAGAGTCCAAAGGCTCCCTGTCCTAATAAATTTGCAATATGTAGACAAGTAAGATTTCACAAATGTAATTATGAGTATTCTCAGGGAGACTGTACAGGTTGAGACATAAATAAAATGTAGGGGGTTTCAAAACTTAAGGGTTTTTCAACCCGTACCTCCTGGCATCATTCATTTGGCAGAGGTCAAATAAAAAAATTTTTTAAATCAATGTTATTGCTGACAAAACAGCTACGGAGATTTGCCCTTTTTTTGTTGTTTTATGGTGGACTTGCACATTTCAGAGTCAAAACTATTGTTCAAATTTTCAGGAATAAGGGGCAATGGTAACTAAAAAATTTGTCAAGGCAGGTGATAAGTATCACAAATTATAAAACATCAACTCTGAAACTGGTATTATTGCAGCCAACAGCTATTTATTTGAAGTGAAATCCAAGCTACAGGAAAAGTTGTACGCCCCTGAGAGGGGACCTAAATTTCCCTAAATCAATCCTAATCACCTAAATTTTATATTAATATAAAATAGCAATAAAAAAGGTATCATGACAAACAACAGCCTGTTTTTCATTCACAGCACTTATGCACAATTATTACAAGCAGTGAATACCCAATAAAGAGTAGACAATATTCAAAGCATTACAGAACCTGGTGATTGAGGAATAAAAAAAGCCCCATATTTGTGGATTTAAAACCACTCTATTACTGGAATGTTCCCCAAGTTCCCCAAAACCTGCAAAGTGCAAATCCCACCATTCAATTCCCAGCACTGGTGCCCAGCATTGCCACTCAAGCACATGCATCAACTCACGTGTGGGAAAAGATACGATGCACTTCTGTGACTAGGAATAATAACACTTTCTATTGGATTTGCTGTCAAAAATCAGACTCACTTGAAAATTTATCTATTTTTCAGGGGGTTTTTTTCCCCCTTTTTTTTGTGCTAACTGCATATCCTGTTCAATATTGTGACCTCAGTATACACAGCTTTCTACAGCTCTGCAATGCACCATGCTCCCCATCCAAATAGGGTATTTGACAGTGCAGCTTTTGAGCACCTGCAAGCAAATAAACTGCTCTTTCCCACAGTATTTCTTTTCAAAACGCTTGCTCCGTCTTCTTCCCAAGTTCTTTGCATCTCCTAGAGGTGACCGTGCATACCTTTAAAGGTATGCCAGGCCTTCACAAGAAATTATTCAATTTAAAGACATTTCTTTAGTGCAAGAGGTGAGGGAAATGTCAAAAGAATATGTCTTAAAGCACTGCAAATAAAATAATTTGGAGACACAAAGTATTTGTTGTAGAAAATGAGGTGAATTTGATTAATTGCTGATGAAAGAAGGGATTACCCAAAGCATTCTTCACCTAATATTGTTTACAAATAGCATCCTCAATTTGAATAAAGTAAACTGGAATCCAGTAACCTCTAACAGCCATGCTAAGACTCACCATTTCCAGATCTCCATCAGCAACTGCTCTTAGGAGTTTTTCCACCTATGTATGAAAAAAACACATTTATTTCTTTGTTAGTATTGGTATTAAGCTGTACACAGAAAATCCCAACGTCCTTTACTAACCTCCTAAAATGATGTTGTAGGATTACTGCTGGCTCATTTCAGATTTGTTTTAAAGGACAAACCTTATCAGATCCAAAAGCTGGGCAAGGTCTATGGCAGTTGGGTGATCTCTGACTTGCTCAGTTAAAGATAAGCAGTACTTACCTAAATGGAGGACTTGTAGTCCACAGAAGCAAAGCCATGTAACCTGATGGACATTACTATGCCACTTCAGCGACAGCTGACGCTGCATTCCTCTGGTGAACCCAACATTAAAAATCCATACTCAAGACAGAATTGCTACCCTGACACACACTAGTACTGTCTGGTCTCTTGCTGAGCTCCTATGCACTACCAGAAGCATGAAAGACAGTGGGTTTTATTTTGCTATTTGAGAAGCAACAGTTTATGTTGAAAAAGATTCTTTCCAGTTGTTTACTACACATCTGCAGACTACGGGTTTATTCCTATGATCAAAACCAGTTACAATTCTAACTCATTTATAAGTATGGAATCTGTTTTCTTCCCTACGATCTGAAGGGATGCGGGTATCAAAGGGTTTGCCTTAGCATTAGAAGTGATGAAGTGTATGTACGCTCAGGCCAGCTAATGGCTGATCACGACTGCTCAGTGGAAATATTCTCCTGGTTATGAGCTTTGCTGGGGATGAAAAAGGCAAATGGGGGAGAAGGGGAGATGGAAGGTGCTCTGCAGTGTACTGATACCATGCTCCTGACCCCTCCTATTGCTTGTGAGAGCAGGAGAACGAGATGTACTTGTCTCCCTGCTGTTCCTCTGATTCTCTACTTTCCCATGAAGGAGTCAGGATCTAAACTGATAGAAGTGCTAGCAAAAGGGCAGGAAAGTCCATTGGTACTATCAATAGGAAACTTGCCTGGCCTCTGCAGAGTGTTGGAGAATCATCTAATAAGCTTTGTGAAAGTCTGTTTCAGCACCGGAGCAAATTATTCTAGAACTGTGTTAGAACCACCAAAGATGCTGCTGGGTAAAAAAAGTTGTTTCAATATTAAGAAACATCTTGCAAGTTGAAGACTTCGTGTTTTAACAGCTACAGTCACTTTTCAATCTTTATCTAGAATGACTGTTTTGCTTGACTGTGTTCGGTAAAGCAAACAAGGAAAGAGGAGACTAAAAGGAAGTTGTGTTTTACTGGTCTGATCTCTTCTGGGTTTTAGCAGAAGAATAGGGCACATCTACAGCTGAAAGCTTTGAGGCTACATTGAATCCCTCCATCCGTTTTTCTCTCTTTTTAAGAAAAGGGCTAAGTTATTTTATTACTCCCTTTCCAATACAAGACAAAGTTTCTTGAAGTCATGTGCTAGGCAGGATTCCTCTTTCCTAACACCAAATGTCTTTAGACACTCATTAGTTTGCTGTCTAAATCTAAGTCAGTCATTTAAACTCCCTCTCTAGTAACCACAGAGCAGAATACAGTCGTTAAATGACACTCAAGAGCAACTCAGATCAAACTAAGCATGTCTGAGATGAATTCCTGTCTGGAGATACTGATTTCTCACCACTGGCTACAGAGGGTAAATAGATGTCTAAAGATAAGACAACTGCCTTTCAGATATCAGAAGGTAGGTGAGCTGATTCCCAGTCTCTACACATATACATCTATAATGGACTATATATACTAGGGAGATCTCTGCCTCCCACAAAATTCCCCATACCGCATAGGATAATGTCACTGGAGAATGTAAAGGTCTTGATCCTCAGAAGCCAGTCTTACCCCATTAAAAGATACCCAACAGTAACAGCAAGTGACTCACAAGCTCTGAAAGAGATTCACTCACATGGTCTGTTTTTCTGTTGTTGAACAGAAATTCTGCAAGGAGTTGTTAGTTCCAGCAAAGGAAGTTAAAAATTTACATGCCTGGCTCTTTCACACTCTCTTCTAAGTTGTAAACAAGCCACATGCGAGACATAGACCACGACTGGCTCATTTATGCAAAGAGTTTAATTCACCAACAGTACTGACTAATAAAGATCTAACTGCATCCCCTTAATCCATGCTCTAAGCCTTGAAGTCTATAAAACTGACCTTATCAGCTTCCCATTACTTCCAGTGGCATGCCCTTCATGGAGCTCTCTCAGGATTAGGCTCGTGCCTCTTTACAGAGTAAGAATACCAGCGATGAGCCCATGTGAAAATTGGTAAACAGAAATCAGCTAAAGCTGGATTACAGGAGAGGGTCATTAACCCCCAAAATATAAAGTGTAAGCTGCTTGTAATCTTTTTCCCTGGTTTGAACTACAGTATTAGCTCTTGGGTGTTATAAATCTGTCTCTTTAAGGAAAAAGAAATCCTCAAACTGTGAACTTTTACGTACATGAGATCTTATTTAGAGTGCTGGGCTGTGTACAAACAGGGAGGTGCCCTCCTTGTGCACTGAGAGTAATGTGGGAGGCTAATGTTGTCCAGTCAAGCTTTACATCTTTTGAGTTTCTGAAACATTTTTAGAAAACAGAAACTTTTGTCAAGAAAAGAACGTTTTAATAGCGGGAAAAGGAAGAATTTGAATGCAGAGGTGGTATGGAAAGAAATGAAAATATTAAGGAGGTCAGTTTCCGAAACAAAACAAAACAAAAAGAACACAAGGATTTGGGGGAAAAAAAAAAAAATAAGGGAAGCATCAGGAGTGGTGATGTGACAGTCTTAAGGGGGATAAATGTAAAGTATGGTTGGCATCTTGCTTGGTGTAGACAGGCAAAATCAGCAAATACATATGTGCAAGATATTGAGCGTATAACGTGTAGTATTTCACATCTTACAAAATTTATTTCCTATGCCTATTTGGAAAGCTTATTTAACATTCTGGTTTGTTGGGTTAGTTGCCACTATGCCTGTACTAGGCTTTTTTCCTGACACATTTTGTAAGCTAACAATGGCATTGACTTCCTGGACAAGACAGCAAGGTCCTTGGGGCACTGATTGCCATTCTAATTTTGTAAACCTCAATAAAGTCTCAAATTATCTAATTAAGTGCAGTTAATCTGAACAGCTAGGCCAAATATGCTTTTAATTCCTCCCCCACCCTCAAAATAACCAGCAGAGTAGTTGATACCATAGAAAATTAAGTGTTTAAATACAGAGATGACAAGCATCTGAAGACAGCAGCATATAATTTTCCACAGCAGAGAGAAGGCTGTTCCCAAAGCAGCATCTTAAAACAGTGTTGCAAAATATCCATTTTCACTTTGCTTATTGTCAAAACTCAAGTCTTACCTCTTTATAAGTATTTTTGACGACTTCTTGCCTTAAGTCAGTTGATGCTGACGACAGGCTTGAGGCAGACGATCCTCTGCTGCAAGTTTCTGTTGAGCGCTGAGGAAACCTCAGCGGTGACTTCAAGTTGGCAAAAAAAATAAAAAAGACCAAACAGACCAAACCAATCCAAACAAACAGAAAAAGTTATGTATCAGATTAAGCAGGTTAAACACAGGCAAAAGACACCAGCTTGCACTGGTTGTTACCTCAGAAGCACTCTGTCCTCTTTCAAACGTTAGGTAGTTTAATTTCATCAGTGACAAAATCTGCATAAAAATATTAAGAGAAGCAATGTAAGTCCCCTTAAAGAGGTATTTACTGACTGAAACACAAATCATCAGGCAACCTAATATTAGTAATAGATTACGATTGAGCAGATTAAAAGTACCCATTGACCAGTTTATGTTCTGTGCCACAGACCATGTTCATGCTATTGTATTTCAAAAGTGACCTTTCTTTCCTCAAGTAAAACATATATTTTCACTTTAATAGTCCCAGACCATTAAATCCTATTAGCAGGTAAGCATCTATGCTGTCCTGGAATGGCACTGGAAAGAAATCAGGCTGGAAGATAAAGAGGAATACCTTGGAATTTAATGCACACTGCAGGGAGGTCTCTTTCATCCGGTTTTTAATTTCTGGATTTGCCCCATTTTGCAAAAGCACTTCTATGATCCCTTGATAGCCCCAACGAGCAGCTATATGGAGAGGGGTATCTCCCTTTTCATTACCAATATCTAGTCTACAGGAATGGACATCATAGTAGACTAAAGCTTTGACACACTGTAAAGAAAAGGAAAGATATAAATAAATTATAGCATCAGCTCTCAATTCATGTTAACCTGGGCAATCCTAAAAAGTTTTTTTTTATTGCTGCTTAGTCCATTGTCTAAAGGTCAGGTTTTTACGGTTCAGTGTCATTAAACAGTGTTAAATAAACTTAAACTAAATTTGCACAAGCCTATCATTAAAGTGAACGCATAATAAAGACTGCTGTAAACTACTAAATAAAGTCCTTATTTACAGCACTAAATACTTCGCCTCCAAATATTTTATTGTTTTTTACTTTTTAAAAGATTCACATCATGGTTTCATTCCATCAGAATGTCCATTTAGTTTGGTACAAAACAATTACTTACATCCTCCTGACCGTAAGTGCAGGCTAAATGAAGCGGTGTGTTTCCATTATTGTCCTGAACATCAGCACTTGACTTATAGTGCAATAATAGAAGCTTAAAAGAAAAATAAAAGCAGGCATTTAAGTAACTAAAAAATTAATGGACAAACCATTGTGACTCTGTAGATTCTTTTAGGTTTCTAGCAGGACAAAGATCCTTATGAAAAACTAGCTACGTCTCTCTTGGGTCACACTCTTAGCAGTACAGTACTGGTTTTGCCCTACCCTAAGAACCAAATAAAAGCTGTTTCTTACATATTTAAAGTTGTGGTTGAAAAAATGAATCATCACCTACAGCAAACACTACAATATATATATGTGTGTAATATAGATATGCATGTATATGTGCAATATAGATATGCAATGTATATGTGCATATATGTGCATATATTTATGCAATATATATAAATCTATAGTACAGGATCATTTATCCTCTATTGTAAAAGCCTATTTAAGTGAAGACACAGATTAATTTCAACACTGCTAATTGATGAATCTTATGTATAAAAAAATCAAGCAGACAATAATTACTGTAGTTACACAGTATGACAGCAACAGTTGAACAGCTTAATCATCTAATTAATAACTCTACGACCTGTGCTTTTTATTTTTAATTAAGCCTTTTGGTGCTTACTGTAACATTTTGATATCCCTTCTGACAGGCAAGGTGAAGTGGAGTTGAACCATGGTAATCTGTAGCATTGACAACAGCTCCTTTGGCTACTAGTAAATCCACTAATGATGTTTGCCCTTGAAAAACAAGCAGACATTAAAAGAGAGAAGTAAACTCTGACCAATAACATTGCTACTTTTCAAATTCAAACATGAACTATAAACCCATATACCCTGCATTTCTGCATACTGTGTTTTTGTGTACTGTATATTCACTTACTTAGTATTTGGGGTTTTTTTGTTTTGCAGATTACTGAATATCAAAGCTCCATAAAGGAACCTCCAACTAAAAGCAAGCTGTGCTTGGATCTTATGAGTAAGAAAAGAAAAATAAAGCCATGTCATGCAATAAAAAATTAAATTATTAATGGAAAAACTAAGAAAATTAGTAAATCATCTAATAAACAATGGCATAATGAACATCACAAGACAGGAGAGGATACAGATCTACTGTGCATAGCCAGCTGTAGGGAGAGAGAATTAATTTCTCAATTAATTAATTAATCTCTCAAAGAGATTCATTTCTCAATCTGCCATTTTTTTTTAAAACAAAACTGGTTTCTGTTGACACATTTACAGTTTCATGGCTGAAAGAAAACTCCTCTGGTAACCACCAAGGTAAACAGCAAACAAATCAACAGCTCAGCCATAAGAAACTGAGCTGAAAAGAACATACAGTAACTTCAGTCTGTGCCAGGATACCAGTTTCTACAGCAAATAAGCAAAAAAACCAATTAAGTGAAAAATTCACTCTTCAGTGCTAAGTTGAAAAACATGCAAAAATAAAGATAAGGAATATAAGGAGGAAAAAATACTTGTGAAGGAAACCACAGATACTTACCACAAATAGCAGCTATGTGAAGTGGTGTATAACCCCGGTCATCTCGGGAAAACGGAGTGATGATGGAGGGATCATTCAGTTTCCTTTAAAACACAATGGTTTAAAAGCAGCTCAGTTGCCTATGCAGCAGAGGTAAGGAGAAGAGAAAGAGAAAAATTGCCAAGGCAAACAAAATTTTACATTTTTAGTTTTACATTTTGTTATTAAAGATGGGGGGTTGTCCACCACAGGGGGGTTTGTCCACAATATGTAAATTACATTCAAGAGATGAACCATTTCACTCCATGTTTACTACAGGATATACAGCCTCCATCACAACACAAAATTGGCTGGTTCCAATGCATTCAGTATTCTCCTAATATTTCTCCTGCTCTTTCAAACCACATAAACTTGCGCTCTCTATTACATCCTGATGTGCTACCACCTTCCTCTATGACCACAAGCTGCATACTTTCTGAATTGAAACTTAGAATCGAAGACTTTTACACAGCTTTTTGGGTATTTGCGGAGATTAAAAGTACTTACCCAGAAACTAGTTTCTCACATTTGTCACAGTAACAGAGCGGATGACACATTTTCTGTACGGTGTCCTTATCACTGTCACCTTGACTTAGCAATCGCTCCACTTCCTCCTGATTACCTGAAGCAATATGCTACAAAAAGCCAAGAGAAGAGAATGAAGGACCAATATAAACAGCCTCCTTTTAAGGAAAAACTAATTTACTGAAGCCCAAAAGGAAAGGAACTGATTATAGAAGACATATTGAAGCATTAGAAAGCAGAAATGAACAATGCCACAGCACAAAACCCCCTAATGGGCATTCAGGATTAAAAAGAATCTGTTCTTGGCTTACTTTGCTTTCTATAAAAAAATTAAAACAATTCCTATTGTTCTCTTTACACTCAGCCACGAAACTGAGCTCCCTCTGTGCAGAAACACTTCTATAAAATTACTATGTCTCCAGCCATAAGCTGAGAACACGTATCATTAGAAGCTCTGCTTTGTGTCCTTGTAAAGGCAAAATTCTTTTAGAATGACAATGAGCTTAACATAATATAAAGTAGCTGTCAGGTGACCATGATTATTTCAGAAAAATCTTTCTATTTTGAGCACTAAAAGTTGTGAGAGACAACCAGATTGGTAATACCACATCTGTCCATGAAATGGGCTGAGGAGTACCACCAGCAGGTGCCCTTCACCCCCATTTACTTCCACATTTCGTACAACGCGCCAAAATCCATAAAATTCTATTAACTTGCTAATTTTTTGGCCCAGAAATGTACTGGATTCAAACCACACTTTTAGCATCTACTGCAAGACAGTTTGTAGTCCTAATGGAATTAACACCATGTTACATTTCAGAAGAAGCACAGAAAGGAAAGGGTGTAAATGTACAATACACCAGGATGTACATATTATACCACAAAGGTTATTAACCTTAAATAAGCAGTCTATAGGAGTAGCAGACATCTGGGATAATAAGTTCATCCTTTGTCTTAAAAGCAGCTTGTCACACAGTCTCTCAGATTCCTGAAAATAAAATAGAGAGATTGATTATCTATACGCTCATTTACAGACAAAAGTAAAGTACCTTTAAAAGTGGAATTAACTTTTAAAACTAGGAAACACTTATTTGCCACTTATGAATTATCAGAGGAATTAGTTTCACATTTCAGATTCTGAGCCTTAACAGACCACACGCCTGCTGTTCAAGAAATAAGTAGATGTTCACCAGAACATTCCTTCACTGTAATTCTCCATGGACTAACTGAGCAGTAATGAAATTATGGCTGCACCATTTAAGAGAGAACCCAGCAAAATGAGGAGAAACATAAAAAAAACACAGCAAGAGGTGCAATGCAGCTTTCATACAAGTTGAAATTCAGAATCTTCACTCTGGAAAAGATTTGACTCTGTTAGAGGGGTCTATTAAAAAAAAAAAAAAATCACAAAGAGTGAAAGAAAAACATACAAAGAATGAATATCTGCTATTCCTCAACATGTAAGAGCTGGGATGCCTCACAAAATCATCATATTTGAGGCTTGGGGAGAGAGTGGGGGAAAAAAGAGGAAAAAAAGTTCTCATATTGTAGAACTCATTGCCATAGGCTGTTGCAAAAAACAGAAGTATAAATGGACTCAAAAAGGCATTAGCCAAATTCATGTAAGACAATCCTACTGGCAGCTGTTAAAAAAAAGATGATCCAGATACAACTCTTACTCAAAGACTCCACTGAACTCTGATAGGAATAACGTGCCTAAGAAATACTTGATATAAAAATGTAAAATTTTAACCTTTTTTTTTTTCTATTTACAATATTCTTAAGTCTAATCAGACTTTCTAATATGACTGATCACAGACAGCTTTTGTATTTTTACTAGCAAGACATACTGCAGCTTCAGTACTTTCTTCCATGGTGTATTTTACTACAGCAGTGTAGAATCCCCAAGTGAAATCATTTCAAAGAGTCACTTTCAAAAGCAATCCTTATTTAGAAGTATTATTTATTATATAAATCAGAAAGGAGTCCATCCTAGGTAAAGATATATATCTGAAAAATGGAGAAGAATCGGGTATTGGCTGAAGTATTAAGCAACTCTGGGCTTTTAAAAACAAAACTTGCTTATGTCACTTTTAGTTATACTCCTGGAATTAAAAGAAAAAGATTGCTTTGAGTGGGACCTCAGGTATTTTAAATCTCCTTGTCTAGAAAATACACACCCAAACGTTTAATAATCTTTTTATCTAACATTACTCTCTATACTATAGAAATATTTGTACCTATGACAGTGTACCTGTATAATAATGTACCTCTATAATCACCTACCCAAGGTGACTCTCTCAGATTACAACTGATGGGGAAATTCTCTTCACTTCTCCCTCCCCTCCAAGCACTTTATCAGTCTCAGTTTGTGTTCCAGTTTTCCTTTCCCAGCTTCTCCCCCTTACATTTTCTCCAAGCCAACTTCATTGCCACCTCCATCTCTCCCCCCTGAGAGCACAACCGCTGCCCCTTCATCCCTACTTTACACCTTTAACCCTCCAAACTCAAGGGTCTTGTTACACATTAGCTGGGCAGAGGAACATCACTGAGCTCCAGTAATTACTAATGGGAATTCTAATGAAATAAAGTTGGCAACTCCCAGAAAATCAGATGGAATCTTTCACACTCTCTTACAGGCTTCTTCCTCTCCTCCCCACCATCCAAGATTTGCACACCCTTGGGTGAAGGGATGGGTATGTGTCTGCAGTTTTCTTCCTGCCATGAGAGTTATATGTCCATTAGCCCCGAGGGTACATTAGATCCCTGCTGAATTTGCTGTCCCACCTCTTGTGAAGATACCTGCATAAAGAATCATTACTCAGCTGCCAGCAGCTCCACCTGAAGCCAGCTATAAAATTAGATGTAGCCATATGGGGGAGCTGTAATGAAGCCCCAGGGCACAGCAATATTCCTCCAAGAAAATCATGGAGCATCAATATGAGAGCTGCTGTTGCTTTAAACAGCAAACTGATCTCCTTTACCAGAGAATAAAGGAAATCTCTCCACAGGTAAGTTCATAAAAAAAAAAAAAAAAATCAATGCTAGTAGACATTCCTACCATGTTCCTCCACCTCCTTACTACCTTTTTTTTTCCAATTCCTGTAGCTATTTGATAGCTTGCTCTTTATTATACACCACCTTGTCCCTTACCCTACACAGAGAAGTTTGGCTCTTTCCTTTCCAGCTGTGGTAGAAAGTCACCACTTCCTTGTCCAGGATTCTGCTCATTTCCATCTCAGGGTGCTGCCTCTCAGAGGAGTTAGCATGGCTTGAAGGCAATGTGGGGAAAAAGGAGTTCATGTTGCACAGTCGCTGGAGACCCAGTGAGAGACGGGCTAGAGCTCTAGCTCTGGAGCTGATCCAGTTGAGGTACAGACAGAAACACCTACTGCTTGCTCTTGTATCAGTGCAGACAAAAATTAAGCAGGAGACTGCCTTGCTTGAGGCTTCTTAAATATGGAGGTGTTCTTTCAAGACAGATGTCACCCAAAGAAATAAATATAGTATCTTAAATGCTACTGCCATGAAGTTACAATGATGTGAAGGCCAATTCCAGTATGGAAAAACTGCTGTCCTTAGCTATTTAATGAGCAATAGGATCAGGCATTTAATGGGAAACAGTCTTTATTCTAGACATTTAAGAGCAGTATAATTTCTCAGCTTGCTAGCACTGATGTGGAAGACAGTTCTCCTGTGCTTCCATTTCTCCATCCAGACCATAAGCATCACTAGTTGTAGACTGATTATTAATCAAAACCAAGAGACTGCAGGAAGCAAAACTGTTTTGTCAGGTTGTTTTCCTTGTAAACTATTTTATTTTTTTTTTAACAGAAGTCAATACAGCATTACAGACAAGAAATACCACCAGTTTCCTTACACAAGCGTGCCTTTTTTTTTTTTGAGTGTACAAAACAAAACTGTGCATGACAGATTTGTGGAAAGAACACAGAAAAGAACAAAACCAAAAATAACAAAAGGCTAAACTTTAAGTGCTTCTTCTTTAAGCCCGTGTCCCAGGTTGTCCCATCCCAAGCCCTGCACACTGAGTCATTATTCTGGCCCCTGCAGTTAGATTCCAGGGCTTTGCAGTTGGGCAGACTGAGACACATTGAATTCACTCTGGTTCCAAGTTCACTCCTTTTGATTCCACATCAGATAAGGAAAACCTAATTTTGCAACAGTAGAAAATTTTACAGTAGCAGTAAAACTGGATTCCTTCACTAAATCAATCACTACAAAGTTCTTAAATAATAAAAGTTGCTAAAGTCACATCAATATCACCCTTGATTTGCCTGCAGGGATTTGACCTGATTGACAGCTCTAGCTGCCCAGTAGGAAGTAACTCATGCATTCACAGCTTCCCACTCCTGCTAGAGATCCTGAGAGCCAAATCTGACCTTCAAACACCACCTTCTCACAGCCCTAGTCTTCATTTAGCTATTAAGTTGATGTAGCATTGGAACCTGTACTGTAAACACTGAATTTTTAGGGTATGAAGATTCACCAAATACTTCTAAATGACACTGCAATATCCATTTTGCTAGCATAGCTTATATTTTTTAAATTACCAAAGAAGAATGTGTTAAAACTACACCTACTCTCAGGTACTGTGTTGCTTTTGCCATCATGATAAAATACAAACAGGAGAGATTGAAAACAGTGCTGTCATTTTCCTTCTAACCACATCAGGAGGTAGACTTGACATGTCCTACAGGATTAGGACATCACTGTAATAACTTACATCATTGTAGCATTTGCTTCAACTCATTTAAGTACAAAAAAAAAGTAACTCATGTTAGCTGTTGGGATCCTCTGACAGAATTTACTCCCCCAGTGGTACACTGTCCTACATGCACATCAAATAGATATTTGACAGACTGTAAGAGCAGCTTACTGTTGATCTGTCAGAGAGGTTGCCTTGTCGTATGTATTCTATCGCAGCCTCAACTGAGGTTAGACAGTATCCCAATTCATCCTTCACTGAACTGCAAAGCCTGAAGTTCTTTATGTAACTCAAGTTGGCCATCCTGAAATAAAAAGTTAGAGCCATGAAGCACTAAAAACAACACCAGTATGGTAAACCTTAGCACTGCAACTCAAGCAGGCAACAGATGTGTTACAAAAGACTCCTAGAAAGACTAATAGGCAATAGGGTAGCTGTTCTGAGCTTTGCAGATGGATCAGAAATGATCTTTTAACTACAATGAAGAGTTTGTAATTGCTATAAGGAATATGAACAACAGGGTAAGAGCAGCAGGAGACTGTTTCACATGTTTCAACCATGAATGTTTCAAGCACTATAACTACCAGTGTAAAATGACAGCCACAAATTAAAGGAAAAATGCTAGTCTCGGGTATGGGATACACCAACACTAATTCATTGCAGGTACAGGTGGAAGGTTTAGATATGTTGTACCGATAGTGAGGAGAGAGGAACAATAGCTTGCTGCCAACCTATGCCATTGAGTATTCAAATCTAGTTTATATGAAGTGTATCAAACATCTAGAAGCTGCAAAAAGGTTCCACAGCTCCAAATGGACAAAGACAGACCAGTCTGTGAAATCTGCACTGGCATGCAGATTTGGTAGAGATGGCCTCCCATTATAAGGTTGGTTTTTTTTCTAGGCTGGAAATAAAAAAAAAAACTAAAGAGACAGCATTTGAATTCCTGACAGGTCCTTAATTTGGTCACATCTGCAATACATCTTTGCTGTTTGTCCTACTAAAAATAGCTTTCTGCATTACATTAGCCCCTCTAAGTTATTTACTACACATTCAGAAACATTTGCCCCTACAGCAGCATTACAATGAGCTCTGAATAGCCAAAATAGTTACATACCAGTTTGGGATTTCTGTTTTTACAAGTAAATACAGCAAAACAGAGAGAAGATCATCTGCACACATGGTTTCCACATTAACTAAAATGAGAATATACATCTGATGTTAGTCATGTCATGGTTCCAAACCAAGGCAATATTTATAAATGGGAGTTCTGCTTCCTAAGGCTAAGGGCCAACTCTAGTAGCAGAGAATGCATTGGGTAACCAAGGCAGCCCTTCAAATGTTCTCCTGCTCCCTCTAAAACAGGCCGCAGGAGTCAAAAGAAAATACAGTTTGTACTGTACAGACCACGTTTGGCTAGCATCCTCCAGTTTCTAGATGCGAAGCACCAGCTCAAGATTCCTGAAATTGAGGGCAAAGCTGCCCTCAAGGTCGATACACTTTTCCATAACCCAGGAGTCTCAAGAAAGGAAGAGTTTAAGCAGGGAAAGCATAAATTCACTGTACTATTCCATTTGCTTAGTGGAAGTACCTTCTCTCTCTCCAGGCCAGATAAAATAACTACAAGGTTGAGACATCCGTGCTTTCTTATCACAGAGCCATTTCTGTAATCCACAGCATCACTCTGGATGCAGAATACAGATTTATCTTCCACCAACACTGCATTTTGCAAAAGCTGCATTCTCCAGAGTACTGATTTCAAGATTATCAAGAAGCATGGCAAAAATGATGACCTAACAGCAATTCTCCAGGTCTAAAGTGGATCACCTTCAATCCTTCTGCATGAGGTGTCCTAGCACATGCAAGCTCTCACATGCTCTAGCTGAAATATATACAAGCTAAAGTACCTGACCTCACCCCATGAGAAAAGATACTGATGTGTCTATTTTGCTTTGTTTTGAGACCAGCAAGGCAGACTCCAGCCCGTGTTTAATCCACAAGTGCTACTGAAACAGCTGGTTATCTACTAAAGTGCTTTGTGTGTACTGGTAAAAAAAGTCTAAAAATAAGTTTAGTTCAATAATTACTGACCTCTTTGGCTTGAGGATTGCATAATAATTTGTACCACTTTACGTAGACAAAGAAGCTTCTGTTGAGGGGAAGTGCATTTGTTCAACTGACCCAGTTCTCGCTTTGCACGCGGTATATTAAAACTACAAATTAATTTGAAAGCAATGGTTAGCATACAGGGTTCCTGTGCAGGATGCCCCACCCCAAATTTTAACTTATTCAGAGCTGAAATGAAGAATGGTATTCAAATATTTCCATCTGTATTCCAAGTACACTTGCACTTATACACCCTGTAGATGGAGAGGAAAGAATAAGGATATAAAAGCAAAGGAGGTCAGGACCAATGCAAAGAATATCCTAAAGTGACACTTGCAAAGTTTTACTTTTCCATTTCAAAGGAATGGAGCATAAGAAAAGCTTCCTATTGTCTGAAGGAATACACTTTTTGGCTGGCCTGAGGCCTATTTAAGACATGATCTCAATGACTCCTCAGAGTCCACAGTCACCTCTCACCTGAACTCCGGCTTCACTCCAATGTCTTTTTGCTGCAGGTCTTGAAGGCTCCTCGTGATCTTGTTAAAAGCAGCATCCTAACCAACAGAAAGCCAACAGTTTTTTAAAAAGCATTAGGTTACTGTAACTAATCTTTAGCAATCAAGCAAACTTACCTCACTTGCCTCAATAGTCCCCACATACTTAAAGACTAGATCATAAATAGCATGATGGATGTACATCTGGAGAAAAAATAGATAGTTTAGGCATGAAAGAGAGCTAAAAATAGCTTGCTGATTATTTTACTTCATTTCAGATGCTTACTTCAACTGCTTGTTTAATCAGATTCATTTGCTCTTCTTGCTTTGCAAGCATCTTCTAGAAAAGGAAAGCCACACAAAAAGCAAGAGAAAGTTAACTTGTTGCTTAAGTAACACTGTGCACTATGTATTTAGTGAAGTAAACACTTACCAAGTGTGAATCTCTCAAAAGATGCTGAAGACATTTGGCATAAAGTGCACTGACAGAATCCTGGGAGGCAGGAGAAAGAAAAACTACAATCAGATTCAGGTTAATCTGCCTTGAAGCAACAAAGCAGAATGAAGCGAAGAACAGAGGTCCTCCCTTCCTTAAAGCCTGCACTAGGGTAAGATTTTTAGCAATAAAAATTACTTAATTATCGTAATTCACAATTAGACTCATAGAATTGTCAGGGTTGGAAGGGACCTTAAAGATCATCTAATTCCAACCCCCTTGACAATGGCAGGGACACCTCCCACTAGAGCAGGTTGCTCAGAGCCCCATCCAGCCTTGTCTTAAAAACTTCCAAGTATGGGGCCTCCATCACCTCTCTGGGCAACCTGGTCCAGTGTTTCACCACCCTCACAATGAAGAGATTCTTCCTAATGTCTAGCCTGAATTGACCTCTCTCTAGTTTTGATCCATTCCCTCTAGTCCTATCACTACCCAACATCCTAAAAAGTCCCTCCCCAGCTTTCTTGTAGGCCCCCTTCAGATACTGGAAGGCCACATTTTGGTCTCCTCGAAGCCTCTTCTCCAGACTGAAGAATCCCAAATCTCTCAGTCTGTCCTCATAGGAGAGGTGCATCATGCCTCTGATCATCCTCATGGCCCTTCTCTGGACATGTTCCAGCACATCCACATCCTTCTTGCAATAGGAGTTCCAGAACTGGATGCAGTACTCCAGGTAAGGTCTCAAGAGTGGAGTAGAGGGGGAGAATCACCTCCCTCGACCTGCTGGCCACACTTCTCTTGATGCAGCCCAAGATACAATTTGCTTTCTGGGCTGCAAGAGCATGCTGATGGCTCATGCTGAGCTTCTCATCCACCAGTACTCCCAAGTCCTTCAGGGCTGCTCTCGAGCCAGTCACTGCCCAGCCTATATTGGTGCTTGGGATTGCTCAGACCCAGATGGAGGACCTTGCACTTGGTCTTGTTGAACTTCATGTGGTTGGCATGGGCCCACCTCTCCAGCTTGTCAAGGTCCCTATGGATGGCATCCCTTCCCTCCAGTGTGTCAGCTGCCCCACACAGCTTGGTGTGGTCAGCAAACGTGCTAAGGGTGCAACTCAATGCCACTGTCCATGTCGCTGACAAAGATGTTAAACAAGACTGGTCCCAGTACTGATCCTTGAGGGACTCCGCTTCTCACTGGTCTCCACTTGGAGACCAACCCATTGACAACCAGTCTTTGGGAGCAGCCATCAAGCCAGTTCTTTATCCACTGAATTGTCCATCCATCAAATCCATTTTTCACCAGCTTGGAGACCAGAATGCCATGCAGGACAGTATCAAAGGCCTTACTAAGGTCCAGGTAAATGACGTCAGTTGCTCTATCCCCATCTATTGATGTTGTGACCTTCTCATAGAATGCCACCAGCTTAGTCAGGCATGATTTGCCCTCAGTGAAGCCACGTTGGTTGAAGCCGGTCACTTCATCTTATTCATCTGCCTCAGTAGTGCTTCCAGGAGGATCCACTCCATGATCTTACCAGGCACAAAGGTGAGACTGACTGGCCTATAGTTCCCAAGTTCATCCACCTTTCCCTTTTTGAAGAGGGGGGTTATATTTCCCCTTTTCCAGTCAGTGGGGACTTCACTAGAACGCCATGACTTTTGGAATAAAATAGATGGTGGCTTAGCAACCTCATCCACCAGTTCCCTCAGCACCCGTGGGTGTATCCCATCGGGTCCCATGAACTTGTGCACTTTCAGGTTCATCAGAAGGTCACAAACCTGATCTTCACTTACAACAGGCAGTTCTTTCATCCAACCCCTACCATTATCTTCTGTGACTTTGGAGGTGTGGCTGGAGCCCTTGCCAGGGAAGGCTGAGGAAAAGAAGTCGTTGAGAACCTCAGCCTTCTCAGTATCACTTGCCACCAGTTCTCCTGTTTTTCTTAGGGGCCCACATCCTTCCTAGTCTTTTTCTTATCATTAATATACTTAAGGGAAAAGCTAAACATTTCTATAATCTCCCTGGCTAAATTTAATTCTAACTGAGCTTTAGCTTTTCTAACCAGGTCTCTTGCTGCTCAGGCAGCTTCCTTGTATGTCCCCCATTCTAGCTCTCCCTCTTTCCGCTCCTTGTAGAATTTATTTTTGTGACAGCATGTCCAGGAGCTCCTTGTTCATCCAGGCAGGTCTCCTAGCATTCTTTCCTGCCTTTTTCTTTGTCAGTATAGTTTGCTCCTGGACACAGAGGAGGTGATCCTTGAATACTGACCAGTTGTCCTGGGCCCCCCTACCCTCTAGGGCTTTGTCCCATGGCACTTTGGCCAGCAGATCCCTGAAGCAAAGTCTGCGCACCTAAGTCCAGGGTCATAAGCTTGGAGTACGTCCTCCTAGCTGCCCTGAGGATCTTAAATTCTATCACTTTGTAATCACTGCAATCAAGTCTGTCCCCAAGTTTTACATCAGTCCCCAATTAAGACTACTACTTTCTCCCTTCCCACATCCCTCAACTCTAGATTACTCTAAGACAAAAAGCTATCCAAAGCAGGGAATTTAGTAAACTGGACATCAATAAGCAAGATACTGACTATGTAGTGACGGAGGCTTTTCCTTTCATGTTCTTTAAATGTTCTATAGAAAGATCCTATGTATTTATCAAATCTCTCACAGTGCCTTCCCAAGAATCCTCTGACATCTTCAATATTTTTAAAAGAATAGGAGTTTGAGGAAGCTGTAGATTCACCTAAAATGAAAGGCGAGAATTAACACATAGGTTTAATATGTATGTACGCATAGAAAAGTACTTGCTGTCCCTTGCACAGCCAGCTTGTGCACAATGAAACATTAATTCAGCTCACTATACCTTTAACTGAAGGTATTGCTTGTAATTAAGAGTTTAATGCATCACATTTAGAGTAGGCTCTCTTGCATTTTCTGACAAGGATTTATTTCAAATAGCTAGAACTGATTTCACATGATTTTTTTTTATTTTTTTTTTTTTACCCTGGGATAATTCATTGCCACATTCACATAATCTGAGTGCAAGTCAAGCTTGAAAATAGAAAAGCACATTACAGTGTTGACTGAATGCCCATGCAGGAAGTTAGTGTGCTGTGAGCAAGCTGTAAAAAAAATCTCATTGTGGATTTTTACATAACCTATTCTTTATTTAGATGCACTTTCTCTGAATAGGAGATCAAAGCAGCTTCATGGAACCATTAATCCAAATGCACTTTCCTTCCCAATGAGACAATTGGATCCCTCACTTAAAATTCATATTGCTTTTCCAAAAATTTTTTTTTTCTAGGCAAGTCTTTCATTTGCAAAAGCAGCCAACTAATAACAGGCTTACATCTCATTCCTTTCAAATTACTTCTGAAATTACAGATTACCCCACTTTTGAAAGACTGCTATACAACTGCATTAAGTAACAGCCAAAAAAAGGAATGCCACGAGAATAATTTTTTTTTAGATTTAGATTAATATTTATAGAATTCAAGCCTATGTGTTTGCCAGGCTAGTTTTTTTTCAGAACAACATTCATACTTCCCTCACAGTACTATTTTCAGACTACCCAGGTATTATTTCACCATCACTTGTTTCAAATAGGTATTCTTCTGTATTTACAAATATTAGTTTTTATGCTTTTTATTTTTCTGAAATGCAAGTGTTTGAAGAAGCTTCTGTTCCTTTTAATTAGCAAATACAGACTGTTACACGAGTGCACAAAGAAATCCTGCTACATTCACAGCTTTAGCAGTAATAAGATAAATAACATAAATAATGCTTGGAAATAGTATTTCAATCTCAGAGTACTTTCAGTACTAGGACAAAATGAACACATTCAACTTCATGAGACAGGCCACCACCCAGCTGCTGGATAACTATGCAGTACAACCTCTAACCACTGATGAAGTGCTCATGAAAGTGTTTCCCTCTCCACTTCCCTGTGCATCCACCTTGCATCTCAAGACATGTCACATTTATGACTAGATCCCTTTCTAAAACAGTCAACATTAAACTGAGCATCACTAAAAAAATTACATTCCACAGATGATTTTTAGTGCTGAGACTTGGTCACAGACCCTACAAAACTAAGTTTTCCTGGGAGCAACTTAATATTTCTCTCCAGGAACATACCAACATCTGCCCCAGCAGGGTAATAGATGCCAAGAGCTTTCAACCAAGCCAACACTTTTCAGAATGAAGGGAACGTGTTAAGCATATCAAACATACTAATTTGCTCACTGTGCAAACAGGACAGTTAACACTTCAATACATACTTGAGCTTTCTGTTTTTTCCAACGGATGAGCTATGCACAATATACTAAAGCTTTCTTCTTTCTCATTGTAAAATGTTTCTTCAAAAAGAACAGGTACTGAAAGATGATAATTAAAACCAGTTCCTAAAACAATGAGGTTTCCTTGTATGAAAATCTCCTGAAAAAAACAAAAAACAGATCAAGTGTTAAACTCCACCAGAATAAAATTACTCTGTAGCTTCTGCATTGCAGAGTTACATTCCCAGAGGAAAAAGAAGAGAATCTTACAAGACAAAGCCCCAGACACAAGAGATTTCATAATCTTGTCCGGCATAGACACCAAAACACTCATTCCTTCAGTCTACAATGGCTAAGCCTTGCTTCTACCTGTTTGCTTCACAGGTCTACTACTAGAAGAAGTCTCAGAATCTCCAAAATTCAAGGACTATTTGCAGATTTTAGAGCACTTAGTAGAAGGGAAGTTAAAGAACTTAGAATTAGGGTGAGTCCACAGCTTCAGAAAAACACCACACAGCTTGTCTACATTTCTCATGCTCTATCTTCTCCAGCAACTCCACTGAGGACAGCTACATTAGGAAGAGCTAGATGATGGGTGAATAAAACAGGTGCAATATCTCAGACTGTACTGCAAAATGACAAGTGAAAAAGTGTGATCCCGTGTAGCATCAGTTCTCATGGCTTGCTGCTGCAGTTGTCCCTTTCTCCTCAATGAATCAATACATCAGGCCTCAGATGCAACTCAGTGCCATTATCATTTTGTCTTAAGCCTTGGTGAACTTGCACCTGCATACAATATAGGCAGGCTATGTGTCTGAAACCTAGAGATGCTTCTTAACTAAGTGATAAAGGCCCTTCTGCCACACAACTAAATTCTTAAAAGGCCACAAAGATAAATTGATAAAGCTGCTCTGCCAAAGTAGCAAACTTAAATCAGAAGCAGTGTTACTGCACAAATGAGACTATTTTGCTGGAAGCAGTGTATTCCTGAATTTTGTCTTGAAAGGGCAACATACTACTTTTGCCAGTTAGCTCTAACTCCCAGCTACCTCTCCTGTAACCCTTAGTTCGCACTATCAATCAATTGCAGTAAGTCATTTATTGGTGTGTCCCCAAGATACTCCAATGTCAAAACAGAAATACCTTTCCATTAAAGGTCTGAAATTTCTCTTCTAGTGGCTTCAGAACATAAGATTCAAACTGGCAGGTGGAAAGACTGCTGCTTGAAAGGCTTCCTTTGCAGGGGACTAACATCTAAAAAAGTTAGATCATGTTTTAGAAAGAAACACCATTTATTGCCAACTAAACAAGAGCAGATTTGCCTTTTAGAGGCAAGCAATAGACTATTGTTTATAAACATTTACTAGCAAGTGTATAGTAACAATAAGTAATTTTGTTTAAACAAAAAGGCAAGGCCACTGATAGATTTACAGTCCAGTGATTAATCCACAAGTTTCATTTAGCCACTGGTCTGAAAAAGGGTAACATATGGAAACAATACTAAGAGAAGGAGATGAAATGTGAAGTTACTTAGCACCAGTCACCTGAAGAACTTAAAATTAGACAGTTAAGTGAAGTATATTTTCAAACCAAAATAAAGTCCCTAAGAATCAAGAAAAAAAAAAATCTAAGATAAGAAACATCTGGGGTCTACTACACCCCAACAGACTGGCAGTCTGAGACAAATTCTTAATTAGAAAGCAACACATTGTGAATACAATAAACACTGTATACACACTGAAAAGAAATACATCTCCTTGTCAAGGAAGAGAAGCATGAAGCAAGTGGTTCCTTCAGTCCTCAGAAGCTTTCAGAAATGGTGTTAGAATACAAGACAGAACTGGTCAACAGTTTTTATCATTTCAGCTGATCATATTTTAATACAAAACTGAAAGAACTCTGGGCAATTTAAGGATTTTATAGCCAGGTAACAACCTCCAAGTTCACTGAAGTCTCCACACAATTTTGGATGAAGACTAAATGCAAAATACCCAGATCAGAAGTTATAAGGACTGGAGTTTTTATTACAGATCAGTTTAATTACTTTATTTGCTATGTAAAATGCTGTCAGAAATGAGTGACTGACCACCAAGGATTTCAAAATGTCAGTCCCACTTGAAGTGACAAGAAAGTGGGAGAATGACTAACGCACAGCAAAGACGACAAGCTGCCTGTAAAGTTGAGAGAACACCACCTTTGACCTTGCGCTACCCTGCTGCCCTCAGTTCAGTTAATTCTCACAAAAAGCTGGGAGGGGCTACAGCCAGAACAGCCAAGCCAGACCAGCCACTGGGACAGTCTATACCATACTGACACCATACCTACTATGTACAGGGAGAGCAAGGTGAGTGGTCTGAGCTGTGACAGGGCAAGGGGTGCCCAGAGCAGGGACTGCTGCATTGTATGTCACTATCTATATTATTGTTATTACTACTGTTTCTTCTCTTTCTGTTGTTTTATTAAACTGCCCTTATCTCAACCCACAGGGTTTTCCCCTTTTCCTCAATTCTCCTTCCCATCAGAGAAGGAACAAGTGGCTATGTGATGCTGAGTTGCCAGCTGGGGTTAAACTGCAAGACACACAATATATCAAGAGGTCAGTATCAGTAAATAACAAGCAGAAGTTGCTCTGCATCACTTCCAAGTTTTTAGGCTTGCACTGCATGTATCATAGCATGCATGATTTAAAGTCAGAAAGCTACTATTCAGTAAGCAGCTCTTAAGTCTACTCATTTATACTTACAATACCATGGAGTTCTGCAATTCTGCTGCACAGATCAGGATGCCGCTTCTGAATGGCCAAATAAAAGGGATTTTTCAAGATATCTTCATCATACATAGCCATATGGACTTCAGATATTCCAAGGAGATTTTCTAAAATACATACAGAGAATTGTTAATGGATCATGGCTGGTATCTGTTATAATTGTTTTACTTGAGTACCTACATGGCAGCCTGATTTCCCTGTGTCTAAAAGGAAAAAAAAAAAAAACCAGTTTCAGGCCTTGGTGTAAGGAGTCGATGGCATGCTTAATTAATAAGATAACTACAGCTACTCCAAAGTTATTCAGAAATATTTTCCACAAATATACATTTCCTGTTACACAGTTACCCTCATAACATCTCCTTAAGCCTTCCAAGTGTTGGAATCTTATAATGTATGGTATGTTTGGATAAAAGTTAACTTTTTTCCTCCTCTAAGAGCTTCATTATTCCCACATTGCTATACATGCTCACTTGCACTGCTAAGATATAAAACAAGCCAAGAGACAAAAATCAACAGCTTGTTACAGCAGATTCTACTTCATCACAGGACACTGATGCTTTCACAGTATGCTCACGGAAGTCTTAAGGCTCCCCTGCATAATTATTACTTATACACAGCAGTGAGACACTGTAACAGGAACCCTTGTGTAAGGCAATCCTCAACTTTCCAGGGGAAGATATAGGAAAGAGGTACACCAAGGAGCTACAAATACCCACGTCATAATTAAAAAGTCACTGCAAAAGGCATTATTTGTTGTCATCTCTACATGCCAGGAGAAAGGCTCGATGATCTGAGGTCAAGCTGATGCATAAACATTTGGTAAAACAGTGAGCAAAGGAGTGACTTGAGACAGAAAACCCAGACTGGGGGGAGTGGAAAAGCTATCACTAGGTGTGCCATAGCAAAAATATGATCTTGAGATGCTCTAGATCCATAACTGCTTGCTTCCTCCATTCTGATTCTCTAAAAAAAAAAAAAAAAACAAACCACCACCACATCATAGACACAAGGGCAGGAAAAGCCTTGAGAAGTCCCTTCTGGAATAACTTCTGAATTATTTTATTCAGAAGAATTGAGATTAGTCGGCTTACAAGTGCTTCAGTGCTGTTAACAGGTCTTCCCCTCATGCAGTTCCTCCTGGGAATTGATAGAAGTTGCACAATTTTCTCATGCAATTTTGGCTGTACATCCTACAAGAGGTTGAGAACAGTAGCAGAACTTCGAGTGAGCCCCCCTTAACCAGTCAGTGCTCCCATTTTCTTAATTATATAATTATACCTAGCACATTATTTGCTCATTGTGAGCTTCTTATGCTTTTTATGTAACACTTGTAATGTCTTACTACCCAGTGTTGTACTGGTACTAAAAAAATGCTCTTTTTAGATGATGGAAGAGGCATGAAACCACTGTATGGTAATAGAGTGGAAAAACATACATGCCACTCCCAATGATTTTTAGATATCATTTAAGCTTCGACTATACTCTTAACCCATCTATAGTCTGTCAAATGATCCCTCTTTGTGCCTAACTATAAAGAGAGCTAAACACAAACATGATCAGAAGCTGCAAGCTATTTCTACTACAAAGTCATTTCCAGTTACTCACAGCTTGGACAACCTCAGCCTGAACCACTGAAGTTTAGCAGTGGCAGATAACTGCCCCAAGCAGAGTCTTGCAAAGTGCCAAATAAAATGGTTCGTCTGCTTTCAAAATAGACAATAAAATTGAGATTCTATGAAACAATACTGCTGTCCCAAAAATGTGTTCTTTAGAGCACAGATCTAATGTTTGCTCATTGACATCTTCAAAAGACCAGCCAAGTTCAGTAATTACGAGACTTTAAACACACAAAGTACAGCTTTGCACAAGATCTGCCCTACCACAGTGCCTGGGTAAACAGGATGATCACCAGGCATTCCACAGCTGATGACTGCTAAAAGTATTTCCCGGCAGGCAGCTGCTAACCAAGTTCAAACTGTGGGCTTCCTCAGCCAGTAGCAGGGAAAGGAGAAGAAGCAAAAGAAGCCCAGTCGCAGCTCTGCTGCAGGACCAGTATCTCATCACTGATCTGCAGAACACCAGGGCTAAGACAGACCTTAATAAGCAGAACTAGTTAGCTACAAAAACCAAAACAAGCCTGCCTAGGCCACAATTCCAATATCTTAAGCCACTGCAGCTCACACTCTGAACACAAATCAGTGGCAAATTATATATAGCAAGTAAAGTACCAAGCAGGGCTGTATGTACACACACATGTGGCCTGCAAAATAGTCTGCCACAGCAAGACTGATTCTGGAATCCTATATCCTTTTTCAGTCACTGCACTTCAGAGGAGACAGACTGGAGGAGAATCTGAAGTAAGAAAGCCCTGGAAACAGGATCCAAAACATGAAGTGCAGTGATGTGGTTGATGCTGAAGAAACTGCATAGAACAGGTAAGAATTTGGCTCCAAATCAATTATGCACACAGTGAAGGGTATTTTTTCCACACCTGTAGAGTGGGGCTTAGCTGAAGAAAAGAGACTTAGATTACAGATCAGGAACACCTTTCAAAAAAGAAGATAAACACATGTTTTAGATTGCTTGGTGAAGGTCTCAAAACTCATGTTCTAAATCTTTAAGAACTTGTTGGGCAATGTAATGAACACTGAAGTTAGGAGGCTAGATGACATGGTGTCTCAAAGCACTTTCCAAGTCAAGCTTTTACTAATGTAGTTGGCCCACTAAGGCATCATCATCTGCCTTTTTATTTGGTGAATTCATGTTCAGTATCTGGTCAAATGGTAGATAAGACTGCTATGTCCCTCCCCAAGACAGTGACAGAGAGAATCATTTGTAATTGAGGAAAAAAAGTACATTGACACAAGACAAAGACAAAAGTCAAAGAGAAGACTTGCAAAGGCAAAACTGCAGTGCACAAGTGTTTCCAAATGCTATAGCTATATTGCCACTTCTTCAGCCTAAAGGAAAAAAAAAATCTTTAAATCCAAAATTATTCCCATAATCAGAAGTGGGAGAACACCATATTCCACAAGTCCTCAACTAGAAACCTGGATCATAAAAAATAAACCAAAAACAAACACAACTACTGATGAGCTTGGTCTAGAAAGGAATTAAAACCAACATTTCATTCCCTGGAAGAGATTTATGGGAGGAGGGGAACTCCCACAAAATGAAGCTTGCTGTCTGAGTGACTGATGCAGCTTGTAAATCATTGCCTGTAACTTAAAAACCCATAAGCTACTGAGTACTTTAAGAATCATTTCAGTCAACAGATCATCACAGGAATATCTTGGAATTACACTCTTCTGTTTCTGGTTCATGAGTTAAACACCACAAATACTTTTAAAACAGTGGCAGCTATGTGGTATTCTTTTACCACGGAACTACTGATAAGCTTGCATCACACTTGAGAGCTCCAGCAAGAAGTGAAAAGAAACTGCACTGAAACATTGAATTCTGGCATTTTAGCGGCTGTAATGCAACTGGGACACCATCAACATGCTGTACCCCAATAAGGAAGATAAAACTTCCACTTCACGTGGGTGTTTGTCACCCACCTTGAGCAGAAGTCTAAACTGCTCACCATTTGCATGTTCTTACACAAAGAAATAACACCACTAGCTAATTTAGTACTGATTTTAGAATCACAATTCTGAATTTCCTTCCCTTTTCCATATGCCTCCCCCCTGCACCTGTTCAGTGCTACACTAGAGGATAGCTATCACACCCCATTAAAATGTGGGCATGAAAAAGAAAGGGTAGAAGACTTAGTAAGCAGAACAGTAAAGTTACTACATTCACTTGGACATCCTTCAACTAGCCACAACTCCTTCAGAGAGACAGAGGCACGGACATGTAAACAATTTGCAGCTTAATTACATAAAAAGAAAGAACTTCATACTAAACTTAAATAGGTTAAGCCTACAGAATCAAGAGTGTATTAAAGCTCTCCCAAGTTGTGGCTCTGGCATTTTTGAGATTGAGATTTCTTTCCACCCCAAAAGTTAAATGCATTTGAAAACACTGGCTAATGCATTGCTGTAATTCTAGGAATACATTAGAATACTCAGAGTTTGTTGGCAGAACACAACATGCAACTTCAGTCTAATTTAGCTGGAGGAGGAGGGCTGACACCAGAAGGGATAGAGTGACTCTTCTGGATGCGCTCTGGACAGCTTCGCATTTACTAAGAAAGCAGGAAGCGTACAAAACCTTATATACATTACTAAAACTGTTTAATGCTTAACAAAAACCCCACTAAAAATTGTCCTAAGTCATATTCACTTTGAAGTTTATTAAATTCTATCACACTGAGCTGTAAAGCAATACACAAGTACTGATGTTATGTAAAAGGTTTAAATGGAATCACTTAAGTGTGTGGCTTCATGCCTGTAAATGCAGAAATAGCTCAAATAGCTGGAAGAACAGAAGCTAGCTGATCAGAGACTGTAATAAGCATTGTTACTGTTTTGGAAGAAAAAACCCACAATATAATCATAACCTTAAAACAGCCAAATCATTTCCTGATTAAAAGCAGAGTGATAATTGTAATGATAAAACTAATGGCACAAGGGGTAACTCAAGGGAAAAACATGCCATGGAATCTAAGCCAGTAACCATTTTCTCCAAAACATTAGAAATTAAGTCTTACAGCCTTTGGTACTGAAAACAATGAGTAGGATTTAACCATGACAGTTTATTTTGTCATTGATGGCACTTTCCTTTGGAGATGGTCAAGAGAGGTTGGACTATGATCTTGAAGGTTTTTTCCAATCTAAGCAATTCTGTGCGGTACCTTTGTAGACCTATCAGGTTTCAGATCCTTTTAAGAAGCATTTTGAAAGGTAGACAAACAGCAATTAAAATAGATGATGTCATTGCATTCGCACTATTACACGGCCCAGACACAACATCTGCATTCAAGTTATACAACTGCTTACTCCATTCTTAGGTACATCATCTTCTGAATGTCCCGCTATACCACTATTACAGACAAAAAACCCAACACATTGCAGAGAAAATGCTTTTCATAACAAAACTAGGGATTCTGCATACAAACACTTCATGTTCAGTGTTGAAAAAGTGTAAGATTACGTTTTCACCAAGGCTTTTTAATAATACTTGGGCAGAGCAAAGACAGCAAAACAACTTCTAAAGTTGCCAAATAAATACTAGCCTAATTCAGTAACCTGAAATCTCTCCAGGAGAGTAAGTTAAGATACTACACAGGTATGCTAACAGCAAGTACACCAGTGTCCTCTCCACAGAAGTCCAGCTAGAATGGCATGTTCTCTAAAATCTTAGCTTGCAGAAACCACAACAGCACAACCAAGGTTCTGTCAACCAGTAACTAGAATACCGCTTACTGAAATGCTCAAAACAAAAAGAAAATCAGAAAAAGCAGTAACGTATTACTGAACTAAAAGATGCTTAGCTCAGAGCAGCAGACATTTCTGATATCACACTAGCAAACTGCAGAGCTCTGCCAAACAAAAAAAAAAAAAAAAAGGAATCAATTGTTCCCCAGTTACAAAGACTGAAGTTTACAGAAGTGCTTTTTTCTTTAAGCGCATCACTTCAGCAGGAACTGCCAAAGCTAAGCATAACTCAAAGCACTCTGCAAGCAAACAATAATACAACAGTGGAATTTAACTAGTCTAAATTCAAATAAAAATCTGGTTACCACTTTAGCCACTATTTTACTTGCACTATTACTCCTCATTTACCCCTCATCTGGGCAAAGTTTGTAATCTGGACTTGCACCTTCCAACTGACATTCACCTCAAAATAAAATAAAATTTTATTTTAAAATAAAATTGTAGTTTAAGAGTGTATTTGCACTGTAGCTTGATGCAGACGCATTCTTACTTGGTTCAGACTTGAGGGGAAAGAACATACTGACTTGATTCTCCACAGTCACCTATTTCTTTCCTCCAAAGCAAGATGAGTGGCTCACTGTTCAAGAGGCAAGCTTCACACTTCTACCCACCCACTTCTGAGATTTTTCTGAAAAATACAAATATTAGGAGCAAGTTGCATCCTCTCCCCTTCACAGAGGAATAGGGACTAGAGTTCCCATTCTCAGTTCTTGCAGGTTTAGAAGTCCAGGGTAGCTGCAAGGAATTTTCATTCTTTAGCTTACCATTATTAAAGCTGCATTAAATTTTCAGATGGGGAACCCTGAGCTTCTAAATCAAGCAAGCCCTGGAACAGAGTGCAGAGTGCTGGTCAGTGAGCCACATTAACAATTACAAGGAACTTTTACAGGAAAAGCATTAACAGAAAGTACAAAGTTCCCCAAACAGCTTTTTAAAGAAGGGTGTTTCCTTCAAGCATTAGTGAGCTGTATTTAAGGCAAAGCCTCCAGGCCTGCAGAGGTGCCAGCACAGGCACTTCTTTGGAAGGAGTTGAAATACAAGGGAAAATAGTGTTTTACTTACACCAATTATTTTGATCCTTTAGTTACTGAAGCAAGACAGTGGTGTAATTACTCAGCTTGTGCACTGAGGGTGCAGTGAGCCTGAACACCGTACTGCTGAGATGTGGGTCACAGAAGATAACACCACATCTTGACTACGGAGTTACAGACCACCACTCTTCACATCAGGTTCATATCAACTCCAAGACTAGCAGCAAATTCATAAAGAAACAAAGTATGTAGGGTCAGACCCAGCGCAGGCTACCCACAACAGTACAAAGGAACTGAAGCCAGCAACCCTCTACCCCACTGTCCTTAGACTGGACAACAGGAGAGGAATTTAATCCATCCTCTGTCCATCTGAATAGGAAAACCAAGTCCTTGCAGGCCAGCATTAAGTCTCACCACATCATCGCAAGGAATTTAAACATCAGAGCACTACTAAAATATCTAGTTATTAAAAACATTGTAGAATTACACTAGCTCCTTCCTTTAGGGAGCAGAGCAAGGATGAGGAAAGCTGGAATATAATTCAACTGGTAAATTCTTCTAATTAGCAAAAAAATTATTTTCACCATCACTGGTGTTTGATGCTATGCAGTGCACCATACACCAGCCTGAGGGAATTCAGAGCTTCCTGACAGTAAACACCAGGACGTAACTATATCGGTCTAACATTCTTCCATGACATAAATTAAGATTTGTGTTATGGATCAAATCCTGAAGGCAGTCCACCATCAAAGTGCTTTGCAGAAAGCAAATCAGAGATTACTTAATGAAGGAAGCGGCAATATGTTATCAGCTGGGGGAAGGGGGGGGTTAATGTTATATTCCATTTTTATTATAATCCAGCCTTATTTTCCTTCCTCACCTCCCAGTGGTCACAGCATTCTCCAAACCAAATTCAGCATCTGAGCTTACTCCAAAAGCAAGCCCATCAGGCGAGACTTAACCAACCACCACAATGCGACAGACCTGTGCTTAGCTAAATTTTTACTAAAATGTCTATTAAAATGAGGATATAGCATTTAATAGGCACTGATGTTCAAGAAGAATCACAGAATACTTTGCAAACTGGAAAAATATTGTGATTAACATCTATTGCAAGAAGGCCTTTCACAGAACCAGGAAATACATTTCCCCCTCCTATTCCTATGCTGATTTCTAACTCGCTTCCAAAGAGTTTTACACCCCATCCTAAGAGTCCTCCCAGGACAACAGTCAGCATCTAGTTTGGAAGTGGTATCAAGATTTGGATTTTCAGAACATCATGCCTGCCTGACAAACAACAACTGAATCCCCTCTCCGAACTGGATAACTGCATGCAGCTGAACTTAATTTAGAATTAATCAGCCTCTATTCCCACGACACACCTAAATATGTCTTTAGACATTATCTGATGCAGAATATAACTGCTGCCACCTTTGGGTTTAAGTAGTCATATGTCCCCGACAATCCTCCCCTCACTCCTCTTTCCAGCTACTTTCAGAGAAAGAGCTTCAAGATTCTGATGTGCCACAGTGAACAGTAACTTTAGCAATACATGGCAGAACTTACACACAGCTACACACAGCTATACACACACAGCTATGCATAATTTAGTCAGCAATAAGCTTAACATTTAAGTCACCCAGGACTCCAGATTCAAACCCAGGGCTAATCCTTTTTCCACCTGACAATGATTAAGCAATTACAAGACCTCGCTTATAATCAGGTCAAAATCATCCTGTGTTTCTTTACTCCTACCTGGAAACAGGCAGTACTGAGTTGCTTCTTCTAGGCTACTAACACCTAAACTGGGAGAGCGCTCCTCTGGAGTAATCTGGCAACCTGCACAAATTAAAAGGTAGTTTCTTCCACAGGTGACCACCTGCAACAGAAGTTATGTATGGCTTCTATTAAGGGCCTAACTTAAGGCATACCAGCAGAACACAGTCAGTGGAGTCCAAGCTATCAAGGTCCAGAAGGAGTAACACAGTCTAGATAAGACTCTCCAGGGTGGGCTCAGCACCAGAATACACCAGTCTGTCTGGACTTTGCTCTTCACAGCAAGTTATTT
>JANHGN010020416.1:0-47803 GCA_024605025.1 Megaceryle maxima | reverse complement strand
GATAGAGAGATGTTAGGATGAAGGTTGGACTTGATGATCCTAGAGGTCCTTTCCAACCCTAATGATTCTATGATTCTAGTTTCCTGCTGAAGTAAAAAGCTGAACGAGCAGGAACATCTGGGAAATTATCAATCCTGCACCTTTGTATTCACATCCTAACATTTCAAACAAATGAGGTGAGCTGGAGGTTAATGGGACACAGCCAAATATGGTG
Organism: Megaceryle maxima; assembly: GCA_024605025.1. Taxonomy (NCBI): domain Eukaryota; kingdom Metazoa; phylum Chordata; class Aves; order Coraciiformes; family Cerylidae; genus Megaceryle; species Megaceryle maxima. The sequence continues at coordinate 47,589 of JANHGN010020416.1, read as the reverse complement.
CAAAGCAGAAAGCTTTAAAAAAATCTTTTCTTACTACTGGCGGACAGAGATAGAAAACAGGAGCTGCAGTGGAAAGGATATAAAGCCTTACTTTGTCACTCATTGAGTCCTGACAACATTCAAACTCATCATCGAAGTTTACAGCAGAAGCAAATCTTAGTGAAGTTGAAGGATTCTATAAAATACTCTCTGCCCAGACATGCTGCAACACGTTGCAGTAGAAAGTGTGCTGCTGAGACAGGCTGACCCTGGTTGCTGAAAGCAACTCATTACCACACTGGTCTGTTAACATAGACCAAAGTGGAAAGGAGACAAAGATGGTGCTCTGCTGCTAGGGGCTGGTGAGACTAGTCAGAACAGTGACCCATCAACAGTGTGATCCACAAGAGACTGACATAATCTGGAAGCAACAGCAGTCCAAGCAGAAAGGGAAGAAACTTCTTTGATGTGGTCAGGTCTTCAGTGTACTGTGTAAGAAGCAAGCAAATTTCAGACACTGACCCCTCAGTAGCTTTAAGTTTCACTAGAAGATGACATCCCATGTGGGGGATTTTGTGAAAAGGAGGGGGAAGATGTTGCTAATTTCCTTGATGACAGAGTAAGGACAAACTGAGGAACACTGCAGGTTAAAAAATGAGCCCATGTTAAATTTGAAATGGCAAATCTTTTTTTTTTTTTTTCTATCAAGAAGGCATAAAACACAGTAAAATATACAAAAAAGTCAGCTATAATAAATGTAATGTAAATAATAATAAACAATAAATATAAAATAAAGTCAGCTATAATTCTGAGGCATTATATTCCAAATTGTATTTCTCTTCTGTAGGTAAGAGTATCTGTAGCTAGAAGGTAGAAAGGAAACCCCAGCTTGGCACCTCATACACTAGCAGTACAAAGAGGGGGTAAGGGTGAGCAACCCAGTATTCTGTCAAGCAGTTCTCAACAACAATGCAACAGCAGAAGGTTGAACCTGCAAACTGGGCTAGGCCTGCTTCATATTTATTTTCCATAAAAGAACAAACCAGAGTTTGCTAGAAATGAATCAGAAGGTAAGCAATAATGAAACATTAGAAAGAGAATGGAGACACGCTACGTGGAAATAAGAGACTGGACAACAGGGGATTAACAAATGGGAAAAATTGGAATCCCTGGGAAAAAGTAAAAGGAAAGACAGTAAGAAGTAACGAGAGAAGGAAGAATCCTAGAGATTAGGGTAAAATTAGTTTGAGAAAAATCACATAAAAGCTTACTATTTTTTCATTTTCTTAAAAATAAAATTACTTGACTGTTTTATAGGAATAGCCAGACTAGGTTTTAAATGTATTTAATTTTTAACAGATTTATCTGAACAATGATCATACGAAGCAGGGAAACACTGTTATTTTTATTTATAAGTGCAGAGGGTAACTTTTGTACATGGACAACTGTGGCTCAGAGCAGCTGAGTTAACCAGTGTCACCAAAGAAATCAGTAGCAAATCAGGCACTTGAAACAAAGCCTTTCTCAGACTATTCTATCTCCTAAACCATCGCTTGTCTGTTTACTTTCAAAAATCCTGCGTAGAAAAGACGAGGAAAGAAGGAGACAGAGTGGTTCAAAGGGGTCAATTTTCTCTGAAGCTAGCATACTTCATATGCTCTGAAATTGTGAGTACCCCAAAAGGAGCTCTGTTCCTTTTATATGTCAGCAAAACAAAAGGTCAGCCTATTGAAATATTGGTCAGGTCTGACTTTCTCCTATTAATAACAAGTAGAGACACATTTTTTAAAGTAATGGTTAAATAAATGGCTACACGTCTGCAATGATTTCAACTTAAAATGTCAACTGGATTTGAGATGCCATGTGCATTTAATCAATGACTCTGCATTATAATATAAATATTTCTTTGGTTTGACTGCTTTGTCTGGCATAAATCATAATTCAGAGAGATGAGCACATTTCATTTTCTCTACAGATGGTTGTTAATGGCAATACCTATTAAACTGGCACCTGCCAGCACTTTGTAGTTAAGGAATCTGTCAGAAGACCCCTTCTGTATAATTTATCTCTTAATTGTTGTCTCACCCAGCCCCTCCCATTTACCAAGTTCATGTTACAAGAAGTACTGAAACTGAAGATCGGCAAAACAGCTTTTTTTTTTTGGTCTCAAGGCAGAACTCATACTCCATGCTGTATTCCTGAGCACAGTATGATTTTATTGGTTAAAATGTAGCTCAGGAAGCCTTACTTCAAATTCTTGTGAGTATGACTTTAAATCCTCAAGGATCTTTGACCATAATGCATTTGTACTATATACAGAAATACCCAATGTACCATAACTTATATAAAAAATCTGGAATTCAAGATTTAGCCTCAGATAAGAGATGGATTTTAGAAGAAGTAACAGCCAACTATAGTAAATGAAGAATAAACACACTGCCAGTGTTCAGTATTAATCAAGAATACACTGTGCTTTCTAGGACTTGCAGAAGGCATTTTTTAGGAGAGAGGAGCCAGACACTTAAAAGAAAAGACCAGAAGCTTACTTTTATTTCATCAGGCGTGGCATGCACAGAGGTCAAAATTTAATAGGCAAGTATATATTTAAGTAGACACGCCACAGAATTTAGTGCACAAAGTTAATCCTCACAGACAAACCATGCTGCTTTTATTTTTTTTTTCCCTGCTAATTGCTTGAATAACGATATTTCAACTTGAAGTGAACATGCAACTATTTCACAATAAGCATGATCTTTGCAAACAGTTTGTAATTTTGTGTCCTTTTAAATAGTCAGAGGGAACTTTCTGCTCTGATCTGTTAAGTAAATATAAATCTTGTTATCCAAGTTCAGTAATGAGAGTGAGGGGTCTATTCTTCATTGCACTTGCATACATCTAACATTAATGAGATTAAGGCATGCATATTAAGAGGAGAACAGATGCTTAATTAAACAAATAAGCCTTTAGTAGGCAGTTCACATGATCATTTTTAGTACAAAACCCCCTTATTTTCTCTGTTTCAGTCTGACTATGAATGCAGCCAAGGAGGAATCAATACAGTGGAGGAAAAGCAAAGTGATACATGTAAATTGAAGTGTTTGTCTTTTTAAGTGTAAAATACTTGGCAAACCGGAGAGACATTAAATTGATTAGGTATCTCCTCTTCCTCATGCTCTTGTGCTCTATAAAGGTATCAGGAGTTTTATTTACTTATTTGTCAAGCGGGAATTTTATTAGGCAAAAGGAAATCAAGACCTCTAAGTAACTTATCTGCCTCATTAACTGATGCTGTCTATCAAATACACAGGAATGACACATCTCAGATCATCCTGCTACAGAGGACAAAAAATTCTAACTTAAGTTTAGCGTAATGAATTTTTTTTTTTTTAATCTATCCACATATATACTGATTTCCAGCATCATATGTACATACATATAAATACATTTAAAAGTTATGTACACTGCCTCTCTCCAGCAAATCACATCTTTATTATTTGCTCTTTCTTCATTACACTGCTAACTTTTCTTCTACAACACTCAACTTCTCAGGGCAACAGCAAGCAGAAAAAAAAATCTCTCCATAAGACATCATAGTACTATGCTTAATGGAAGTCAATACCTGCATATTATGCTATCTACAATACCATTACAGGCTCAACAGTGCTGGTTGTAAAAAGTATCATTCTGAGCACAAGGCCTATAATAGTAATAAAGAAAAAAGGGTAATTTCTGTCTTCCAACTAGAATGAAAAATTAAAATCACTACAGCACTTAGCTCAAAGGAAAATTGGCAAATGAAGGGGACAAAAAATAAAATATTCATGACATATTGTGAAATGGAAGGTAAATAATTTAAGATGAACTATTATGTGGGAAAGTGCACTCTTTCTGAAGAGGAAAAAGCAAATGTAACTGATACACACGTATGCATATATATTTCTCCTTCCTGGCCTTGCACTTACATGTATACATGCATAAATATGGAAGTCACTGCTGACGTGCAATATCTGTGACAGACATTTTCCCATCTATACTAATTTTGAAAATATTTGCTAGTGAATTAACGAAGTCAAGTTGACAAGAGTTGCTTATATGAAGAAGGTTGGTCTTTTTTTCCTTTTTCTGAATCCAGCCTAGAAACAAAGGTTGAATGAAAGGATGTTTTCCCACTGCACTCCAGTTTGGTAAAACTCTCCACTCTGAGTCACCCATTACATACTTGCTCTTAGATTTTTATACTGCAAAAAAAAATATGACTTCAGCCTCCTGGTATCTGCCTGGGGGGAGTTACCTATTAAAATGCCATTGGTGTGGCTGCAGTCCATTAGCTAAGTTACCTTCATATCCATAAAGCTGAAAGGGCTGCCCAGAATTTTTTACAGTCACTATCTGGAAAATGTAGTGAGAGCGCCATAGACTTATATTTATTATACACAAGGACTGTAACCACTGCTATGGGATTAGGATACAGAGCAGCACCACGCAGCAGAGGTCACATTTCCCTGGTGATTTAAAGGTTTAGTTTTTCTCCAACTCAATTTAGAAACAAACACAATGCCTACCTTTTGTTAGAAAAGAGTATTTTGACAGTATTTCAAAGCATGGCAATTAAAGAAAGATAGATTACAAACTGAAAAACTAAAGTTAATGACCTACACCGAGGAATGATTATTTATTTATTCTTAGCCTCTTCATTAGATCAGCTTTGCATTCCTGGTGCTAGTGATAATGCATTTTGCATTAGTACTCAGCATCAAGGACTTCTAATACTGTGCAACAACAGCTTAATTAAGTCTTCCAAACAGCCTACAGAGCCACCTCACAAGGCTTTTGACAGTTCTAAACCAATGACACTACACACTACATTTATTCAAAGGCACAAATATGCTGTTTCACTGTAGTTTTTCTCATGAAAATACAAAACACCTTCAAGAAGTACACAAAAGCTCATTTGAGGTCCTGCAGTCTCCTTGAGACTTAAAGGATCAGTCAGTTCAATGTAAGAAAAGGGGTGAAGCAAGAATTTAACATAGCATGGTGCAATCTTGCCATTGTGCAATCCTGCCACTGTTACGTATCTGAATACAAGTAAGTATTATTTCTGTTCCAAGAGTTTTAGCACAGATGCTTGACACAGGCTTTTTCTGAAACTGCAGTATATATTTAGTCAGAGCTCCAATAATGAAAGTATTTAATGCAGGTTTTTTTCCTTATATACAATATCAATTTACTTTGCTGTCTGTTTGGTGGTGGGTTATTTAGTGAGCTATGATGGTGCAGTATGTCAGAAAACACCAAAAAGCAGAACATAATGCTCCTTAGCCGATGTTACACAAAACCAACAGAGTAAATTGTTTTTGTTCTTTGGACAGCACATGTACACATCCAGCACTAAAGCAGGCAATATATGCATTGGAACCCAACAAACAAGAAAACAAACACTGTGCACACCACAGTAAAAGTACTTTGAATTATAGAGACTTAAGTAATCAGTAATAACCAGTGTCATCTGCATTCCAAATCTCCAGTATATTAACCTATTTTGCTCTAAGTGCCACAGTCATTAAAAAGCTGCAGCCCATAGTTCCAGTTAATAGAGTGAAACAACACAACTTTTTTCAAAACAATGATTACAGAAATAAAAGCATGATTTCTTGATGGTCTCTCTCTGAATCACGGTCACCTAAATAAAGCTTCAATCCAGGAAAAGCTTTGCAGGAAAGCAATCATTTTTTTTTTTTTTTTTTTTGTATGTGTAAAAAAAGACCAGGGACTACAAGTAAATAGCAGCTGAGCAACAGATGAGGCACTAAGCGAAATCTGTTAGCAACTGCTAACAGCTTTGCTATTTTCTGTTGTTAAATTAGAAAAAAAAAAAAAAAAACCAATGCAGTAGCAATTCCAATATGTTCAAAAATATCAGATGCGAAAGACTAAAGCTCAACACTTCTCGTACTACAGATAAATACTTGGGTTTGGTTTTAATGTCTTAAAATACTTTGTTATTGATTATAAGGCAGAAACAAGACAACTCAAATGGACATGCCATCAAGATAAAACTTGTTATAGCTTTACATATGACCCAAAAAGTATAGCACAAAACCCCCACTGTAGACAAGTGTGACACTTCCAGCAGCTGCTTTATCCTCAAATTCTACTATCCTTTGTTCTTTACACCTGACCCCTGGTGATTTGCCAGAGAGTGCATGTGTCTTCATTAGCACTGTGCTTTCTGGCAAGATCTCAGAAATATTCTCGCTGTCCTTCTGGTCCTGGAGCTTTCACTACAGATGAGCATTTCCTATTTATCTCAACCCAATCTTGACATGGGTTCAGCACGTCTATTTTCCTCTTTGGATGCATCAACACAGGACAGCAGAACTAGGCAGGCATAGCTGAAATAACTCTGAACAAAGCAGCCCACAAATTACAAACTGTATGAACATACCAGTGTGGAGTTCCAGCTCTCAATAGTTACATGGCTGCAGTTACTGGACTAGATAAAAAATATTTATGGCATCACCCAGTCCCAGGCAGATATATCCTCTTCCCACTCCTGTCAGTTGCTTTATTAACTTATTTGAGTGCATTTCTCCTGTCAGTCTAGCAGGGGCTCTGGTCATTGTTCCTCATTTTGGTAGTCTCTCACATTGTGGATCACAGTACAACTACTATCATGTCTACAAAAGGAACACTACAGATTTCCTTCTCCATTCACGTTTCTGCTCTCTTATGGTACATTTCTAATGCCTCCTATGGCAAGTTCCCCTTCCAATTTAAAATCAGCATGTCGAAAACTGAGCTCATCTGTTTCTAAATACTTCTACTTCTTTCTCTTAAGCCACCAAGAATTAGTAGTCACATTGCCTGCTGCAGCAGCTCACAACTTTGTCATCTGCAGCTTCTCTCTTTCCTTTCACAGATGTTCTACCAAGAAAACACGCCAGTTTCATCTCCACAATGTCATGAATATTCTGTCTCTCCATCCATGCTGCTAAAATACTTGATCATTCAAACTTTCTTACTGCAGTCTCCTCCTACTTAGCCCTCCTGACAGTCGGTTGTCACATTAAGTGAAAAACTCCTGCTTGAAAAATCTCTCTGAAACACAGTACTTAGTCAGTATTTGACCACTTCTAAGTTCTCCATTAGTTTACTATTACTTCTTTTAAAAACATTTAGATTGGTTTTGTTTTTTATGTAATCCACAGCAGTTTCTGAAAAAATACCACCTTGGTTTGCTCATCTTGAGTCCCCAATTCTTTTGTAAGCTCACACTACTTGCTCTTGTTCAATCTTAACAGGTCATCACTCTTCTTTCACTTTTACCACGACTGAGATTCCATAGGACTCTCCTCTTCTCAGGAAGGTATTTCTTTTCAAGAATGGTATTATAAATTATAGGAAGAAACACTAAGGAGGACACAGAACCTCTAAAAACCTCCCAGCTGAACTGTTTGCTCTTACAACTCTTTCTCAGTTCATTACAACCTGTGGCTTCCATCTTTGTGTGCTTTATAGAGAATTTCAGTGGTGTGGGATAGAAATTCCCATTCTGTGCTGCCATACAGATAAATAAATAATATAAACAATTACTATCTGCTGGGAAGACTATCAATCTAAATAAACAGCAAGCTTATGAAGAGGAGTATAAAACTTGTGTACAACCCAAATGTGAAATATATTCTGAAAAAGGGAATCACTAAGAATGGTAACCTATTGTTTCCAGCTTTGCATATTGATGGTCACGAGATTATTTTTTTTTTTTGTCAACTACAACCCCTTGTTTTGGATTCTTATCTCATTGCATGTTCTTTCTGGCTCAGGCATCACATCCCCCCATAAGTAAGATTTTGCACTTCAAACTTTGAATCTGCCCGTGATACATGAAACAGAATACTTATGCTGTTGTCAGACCTCTGTGTCACTCTTGTCCTCTTCCAACAGCCCTATTCACACCAAAGAGTTAAAAAGAAGAATGAAAATAGACATGTAGCTTAAAACACACAAGAGAGTTGTTGAAGTCACCCTTCTAATAATTCAGTATTTTGACTACTGTTACATATCAAGTCCTATTTCTTTAAACTGTATGAACACAAGTGCAGGTGCAATGCACAGGTGTATGTGCCTCCTCGGCATTCCTAAAGAGCCCCATTTGAATGCAGACTGGCATACCCACGCACCTTCGTCTTATGAATGCTAACAACTGCTGAAGTCATGCAAATTTGGCACATAACCATCCCTGCATACTTTTTACAATATCTCTATAGTGTTCAAAAGTTGATAGGACGATTTTAAGGATTCCTCTTGGTGATACATGGAAGGTCAGCTAAAACTGTCAACGTAATGCAAGCCATTTGACTGCAGAGGACCTATCAACAGAAAGCTGCAAGGTGAGTTCATATATGGCTGTCCTAATGAATATCATTGTAAGGAAATGATCTTGCAGCTGAATTTCTTAGATTACTAGTGAAATGTATCTTCACCTTGGCAATGATTCTGTCTTTTCTGGCTTGTCTAAAATACGGACGCTAAGAAGCACCAATAGCCTCCTAAAACATTAAGCATTCATTGCCACAGGTAACCATATGGTCATACAGGCTATTTTCCTCCAGGTGATAAATTTCATTCACACATTCTATATTAATTGCATAGAGCTATTTAAATGGAAATACTTTAGTCCTCAATAGAGTGAACAGGTACCAGAGGTAAGGGTGATAGCAGAATCCCTACAGTACCAAAGACTCCAGCAATAGTAAGGAAATGGCCTGAAGAACTTTGTTTCATTTGTGATTATTCCAGAGATGCAAAACCAACCAATTGCCACAGAAGAAATCCAAACACTTGTATGCTGGTGTATGGATTTTCTGGCTCATAGTTCATAAGCAAGTTTCAGTATCATCTGGTGCATGCAGGCAACTCACAGGGCGTTGTGCAGGGGACTCAGCCTTGATTTGCCTACCTGTGGCCCTATCTATCCAGTGACGACACATGGGGAACCATGTAGATGGCTCAGCCTTGAGCTGTCCGCAAGCTCCAGGCCAAACAGGGCAATGCTGTACCACACAAAGAACCAAAACGTGAGCCAAGCCTTGCACCTCAACAAATGGTATGTCCTGAGTCTCAACTCAAACCACTATTTGGCTTCCTGAAAATCTAAGATAAGGGGAGGGCTTCAGGGGAGGTTTCAGCTGGTAAGAGAACCTTTGTGTCTCCAGATGGCATAATGCAAATCAGGCATAGTATTGCCACAATCACCTGGAGGGTTTCAGACACAACCTTGTTTATTCAAACTGTATAATCAGTCACATAAACTAGGGAATAAAAGTGCTAAGGTTTAGCTTAGATTTTGGGAGTCACCTCTCCAACGCTCCCCTGTCTGGAGACCCTTCCATTGGCCAAGGTGACATTTCTAAGATTGAGAACCCTTACCTGCAGCAGTAAGCAAATATTTAGCATGATGTAAGCTTACAAACACGGGTGATTAACTAACACATGTATAATATTTAGCATGCTTTCTAATTTGTTATAGTGTAGTCTTGCTTTTAGGCTGTAATAGTGCATTCTTCCACTGTATCCATAAAAACCTGCATTAGTGGTGTATTAGACTTCAAATAGATGGTTTGCTTGGGCCTTACATTTAAACCTGTGAGTTCAAATAAATCATTTCCTTAAACCTCAAAGTTCAGTCTCTTCTCACGATAGCTGGGCAGGGAGGACGGTGAACTTTTGACAACTGCAAATGTTACTAGACTGTTTACAGTAACGAGCAATTCTGCTCTCCCCAAGCCTCGTAAAGGAAGCAGATAAGCAAGTCAAGAGAAGGTGAAGGTCTGAGCATGTGACTGAGTCACATACTACTCAAAAATATTCCCTACAAAGCCTCCCTCACTGACACACGCTTGTTTTTAGCCTGAAACCCTGAATCTTTTCTGACATATGGGAATGAATTTCAAAGGCACAAAAAGACATTTTGTCTGCCAAATGTCTTCTGCCTCAGCTACAAGTTTGGTGTAAAAGTATAAACTGCTTTCTTTTTAAGTAACATAAACATTATTTTGAATCCAAGTGAAATAATTTTTCCACTACTTTATGAGAGTATCAGTTGTCTCCTATGTCATAATGAGAATGGGTGACCGTTTTGTTTTTTAGAATGCCGTACCTCAACATGACACCAAAGCCTTTCTTCTTTTTCTTTTCTGGATCTTCATTTTCTTCCTTCCTTTTCTTCTCTTTGATTTTAGATTTGCCTTTTTCCTTTTTCTTCTCTTTCTCTCTACTTTTTTTGTCTTTTTTTGCTTTGGTTTCTGCATCTTCTAGTTCAGGGTTCCCTGGAGGGGCAGATTCCATGTTCTGAGCTTCTTGCCCAGAGTGAGAGCTCTTATCAGAGAAACCATCTGTACAGAATGAAAAAGAAGCATTTAGGATGGTTAGGGGCCACCAAAATGCAAAAACATGACATACAGCATGAGTGTCTACAAAGTGCTCAAATGACTCACAACACTTACTCATTTAACTGAATAATTTAAAAAGCAGACTAAACACATCTAGTGAATTCAAGCAGATTTCTATTGTAAATTACATACAGCGCTATTTTAAGGACTTGTTTTTTGGTTATTATTCCCCATACAAAACTCCTGACATGGTAAACACTATTCTATTTGAAATCTAGCTTGTTAACCTCCATCGGGTCAAGAAAACTGACATGCTGGAATGCAAACAGTGAGAGCTTACTTTAACAAGATATTTTGGTGACTGACATAACCAACCTATGTAAACAAAATGATTTCATTCACTCCCTGGAACCTTTCTATTTTAATGGCTAAACAAGAAATAGATAAACTGTTCTGTCTGGTTGGAGAAAAGATGTGTTATTTCTATTTGGGGGGGCTCAGGATCCAGTTTTATGTTTCATGCTAAGAGAGACATATTTCCAGACAGGGGGTCTATAAGCCCATGGTGACAGAATGAGCAGCAGGGTGCTATCAATACACTCTGCTTTGTCTATAACAAGAAACAAATTTCCTGGTTAGAGAAGGAGGAATTGTAGACAGCTCTGTAAAACAAGCAAGATAATTTTTAATGTAATCTGAAGAAGGCAGACGTTTCTTGAAGTTAAAAAATATAATTATTTAAAGACTGAATTCTAAATCCTCCAACGGACCCCTGTCCCAAAGGAGATCAGTGAGCCTTTACACTAAACCCACTCAAGGTTGCATAGGGTACTGCAAAGACATCAGAAGATGTGAGAAGCTTTTAAAATGTGATCAACTTCAAATTAGACTAAATCACCTGCTTATGTACTTTATTGAGTTGGTCCTCAACAGTGTTAAGTGAAAGTGGCTCCCTCAATAAGGGCCATTAGCAACATACCCTCTTCTCCATTTTCAGGTCCATCATAAGACTTGTCAATAGCAGCTCGAAAACTCTCATTACACCCCCGACCGCGGACTACGTGAGGCCTGGGTCTGTGGAAAGGGAGTTCATTTTTCCTAACTTCGGCCACAGCAGTCTGAAGACTCTCAAGAGAACTGGACTTCTTCAATCCCAGAGTAGGACCAAAATCTTTGCCAGAAGAGTCTGGAAAAGAAATAGTTAAGTTTTTATACCTAAAACCACATGTAGAAATGAAACTAGTCAGACAGATACACTTAATTGTGTACTTTATTACCTGGGACCTTTGAAATAGTATGCAATCAATGTAATTTGTTCTAAAAATAACATCAAGTTAAACCTAGTTCAGTAGATATCCCTGTTCAGACTTGGAGGGAATAGCACATAATTTACAAACCTAACAACAGCGATGGACAACAGCTGGCTCACTCTGTGTCACTAACGCCTACACCAGTGATAAGGATGGGGTTGCTTCTTCCCCCTTTGACAACGATGTCCAACTGGACAGTGCTAACAGTCTCAAGAAGAACATTATCCTCACACTCACAAAAAAACCCACTGCTACACAACAGTTTTTAGAATGAGTCGGGTTGTATGAATGGTTGATAGTTTCAAACACATTTCTCCTGTGAGAAGATATTAATAGCCTCCTCACAGTCTAATCCAAACTTCTTCAAGCTGAAACTACTGCTACAATATCAACACACAGGGCAGCTTTCTCAAGAAACAAGTATTTCCAGCAAAGTGCAGCTTAACACAAATGATATGGCTGGCACTTTCCTTGTTTACAGACCTGAAAGAACTTCATACAAAAAAGAGCAAATATCTTCCCCAGTCTCCCAAACTTATCCTCTGAATGCTTGACTATGTGACCTTAGAAAGGCTTTACTTTGTGATAGCATTAATGTTAATTAGTATTAATATAATGATAGTAGAAGAGGTAAAGAAAAAAGCTCAACGCATACACACATACCAATCAATGAGGAAATTCACAGCTTAATTTAAAAGCCTTTGTAGCATCTACTTAGGTTTTTTATGTCAAAACAGTGAATGTGACATACAGACACTAAGGAAGAGACTTTGCCTTGCAATATGCCTCCCGTCTTTGAGAACACAAATGCTTTTTAATGCAAGCAACAGGAGAATAAAAGAACAGAAGTTCTTTGCATACATGTCCACATACTGTCATGCCTGAAGAGATTCAAGGATTACAGAAAAGACAGATATATTAGTACCCTATGATACTCTGATTTTAGCAGTCATGGAGTGCAGGTATTTCTGTACTAAAACTGTGATCAGTGAATTCTTAAAAGGAAAAAAGTTAAGAACTGACATCAAATATAGAGTCGTGTTTACATAAAGCAATTTACTCTTCCATTAACTGCAGGCTGATATGTAGTTGAAAATAAAGGAGAAGGGGTTATGGTGGTCTGCAAGGGGTGTGTGCGTACAAATTTAAGGGAAGCCTGGTTGCTCTATCACAGTGCAACTTTTTTTTGTTCAATAATTGCCATTCTGGAGACTAACATTATTGCCAAATTAGGCAGTGCTAAAATGGAGTGAGACCAATGACTCGCATACAACGTAAAGGTGCTTAAAATCACTGTAAGCTTCTTGTGCATTAGTAAGAGACACTGAGGTGCCTATCTCAGGCTGAGGAGCAAAACCAAGGGAAGCATAATCACTGTATAAAGGCGGCAAAGTGAAAGCCACCCTGATCAACAGAGAAGCAGCTTTCTTGTTTTTCAGTCAGAAAATAGCTTTGATGGGTTGCTATTGCAGAAGATAGGGCACCGTGGTAAATCTGACAGAGCATGGCAGGCTGCAGCAGCCCAGGGAAAGTGGAGCTCTCAGCCAGGCTGGGTTACAGGCCAAAGCTGAGGGCTGCCTGGGCAGGGGTGGGTGAAGGCATACCAGAGGCTACTGCTCCGTGGGCAGCAGGCACCCAGCGCACTTCTTGCACTGGGGGCTGTTTTATGGGGGACTACAGCAACTGCAAAGAAGGAATGGCCACAGCCCCATCTCCAGAAGGAGACAGTCCAGGCACTGCTCAGGGCCACTGCTCTGCAGGGCATGGGGATCACCTGATACTTGTGGCTGGGGAGGTTTTGCAGCCAATGCAGAGTTCCAGGCTGCTGCAGCTACCCAACCACCTGAAACAGCCATGTCAAAACCAGCACAAATATGTTTTTTACACACATCCCAGTACAAACTGTACTACATTAAATTACTGCCTTAAGTTGTATTACCTGAAAAAAAAAAAAAAAAAAAGTCAGGTTAAATGCCAGTTAAGAGCCTGTCCTATATAAAGCTGAGACAATTGCTCAGACTGGAAGACTACTACTACTTCTACTAAGCCATTCCTAAGAAAATCCAAGCCCCTATTTGAGGTTTTGAGTGTACCAGAAAGTAAGCTGCCTGCTCAGCCTCATTACAGTCTGCCCTGCAGATGCAGTTTTTAGGCACCTGGTCACATACTATCTCATTCAGTCAGGGTCACCACAAAAAGGTTTAGCAATAACTTCCTGGTTTTGGGGGTTGTTTTTGTTTGTTTGTTTGGGGGTTTTTTGTTTGTTTTTGTTTGGTTTTTTTTGTTGTTGTTGTTGTTTTTGGTGTTTTTTTGTTTGTTTTTGTTTTTTGGTTTTTGGGTTTTTTTTAATGGACTACACTTATACTGGCTTGTAGGTAGCATTTTCAGTTTGCTACTAAAAAGAGGAAAAAATAAACTAAATGCAGCACTCAGCTACGTTAATTCAGAACATGACTACCTTGGAAAATGAATTTTCTTCTAATGTCCCAACAAGAAAGAGAATTGGCTTAAGGTCACATCATTGCCTAACATCATCAAATGATGTGTTACCTTAAAGGACTGTATAAAAAGGCAAAGATTAACTGTATTTCTCCCTCACTGGCAAAGAAAGCTGAATTTAATCTGTGATCTTCCTGCATTCTACCATTTAAAAAGTGTCCTCATTTATTCAAAAATGTACTAAGAATCTTCAATAACAGATTAGTATTAAGCACTTAGCTGCCCCTTTCTAAAACTATAATAATTTAGTCTACAATTTCACTTGCAACATTGGAAGTTTCTCACTATTATCATCAAAATTCATCCATGAAGAAGCATTTGAACCCACATGAAAAATAACATTTTTTCTTACTGATGACAGTAGTAGCAGTGCAGCCACATAAAGAAGGGAAACATTCAGTCAAGGGTTTTACAACCTTGGACACTATCACCAGGGATTTCAGTAAGAACTTCATATTTTATTTCTTTTTTTCTTCCATTGTGAGGCTGCAGCAATCACCTATTAATGCACAACTGATACAGGAGATTCCCTAAGCAGCAAAACTAGGCCCCTTGTTTTCACAGCGAGAATCTATTACTGGTTGCAATACACAGAAATGCACAAGACTCCAATGAACAAGTACCAGATCCTAACTAGCAAAATTTCCCTCCCCTGTCTTCCCCAGTTCCTCTTCCATTTCTGCAGACCTCTAGGACTGTCATAATCTTGAAAACATGAATTTTTCTTCATCTGTAGAAACATTAAATCAATAAATAAACAACAAAAAAACCCCTCTTACCTTTTACAAGTCCTTAACAGGAATTTCTGGGGGTATGTTGCATGTGTATAGAGCCCTACCCAGATTTTGAACAGAGTTTAGAAATGAGAAACTTCATTGTTCACTGTATACAAATGTTTATTTTAATGGAATTTTTTATTTGTGGATCACTGCTCCTTATAGTACAATGATAAAAAAAAAAAATCAACTGAAGCATCCAGTTCAGTTTTTTTTTTTTTAAAGGGTGAATTACTTTATGCACCTCTACTGGATTTATGAGAGAAAAAAACCCAATTGATGTCAGTATCTGCCTACAACTGTCTGAAACCAAGTTGCTGGTTCCTAGATGGTATCTGTAACTGATCATACTTCAACTTAAAGATTTTTCTGCTCAATGCCAACATGGCTACCACAGATTTTTTTTTTTTCCCTTAATGTACCAGATAAAGTAAACTCGCTTTCTCTTCTTTTATGACTGTTATTATTAGTTTCAGGTGTTTCAGGATTCTCTTTTTCCATTTTCAGGATTTTCTCTTTTCCCACATCTGCACATTCCTTTCCTTTTTATAGCCCAGCAGAAGGAAACATGCCAAAAGCAAGTTGTCAGTCATGAAAATCAAAGCCACCCCAGAGACAGGTAGAGAGTGGAACTGAAGGGAAGCCATGAATAACTGTCTCTCCAAATGAAATACAGCTCCTAGGACACCCTAAGCAGTGAACATTTTATATATTTATTGTTAATTTTTCTTTTTAGATAACAATTCTTGAAAACCAAAACTAGATGAATATGCCTAAAGGACAGTATTTAAAGAAACATACTTGTGTGAGCTAGACCAATTTAATATTTACACTTTGAAAGATACAGTGAGGTAAAAACCAGCATGATTTAAAAAAAAAAAAAAAAAAAAAAAAAAGAAGAGAAAATGTCACTGAGACTGAGAAACTACAATAAACACAAAGTTGCAAAGGATTGTAAATAGTCTGGCTCTGTATTTACCAGATTCATTACACACATTCCTGGTTCCTACTGCATTACACATGATGGAGGTCCATGCTTTGCTAGGGGAGACAAAATGGTTATGAAAACAATGAGTCTTCTACCTTGTGGGTACTGGGATGCTGAAGATAGCACGAGTGCTTTTAGCAGGCAAACACCACTGCTGACTTCTTTTGTGGTAGGAACTCAAAGTGAGATATGACAACAGCTTCTCAGGTAGCAGCTACAGGCCAGTGCCTGTTCTGCTTTGGACATATACCTTGGGTAACATTCATGATGCCCAAGTTAGCCATACTGAACTCAGCCCTACCCCAACCTAACTGATCTAACTGCTCTCTCTATGGTTATCTCTTCTGTAACAGAGTTGGGGCATTTAAAAATATCTTTTGATACATATATATTGCCATGATTTTCAAAATACATTAAATTCACTGAACACATATATGTTCCATTTTATTAGTTTGTTGTTTTTTTACACAATTAATGTATTTCTAACCTTACATTGCCCCTGCAGAGGTGAGGATAATAAGCATGGTCTCAGAAATACTCCCAACGTTTGTTCGGGAAGGAAAAAGCAAGATTTCTTTTGTAAAGAATAAAATTACATAGGTACTGTATGGAAACCTTTTGCATGAGAATGAACCAAATCTGTTACCCAAGTGAACATGCCCAAAGATACAAAGGGCAAGGGAGAGCCAGCAAGACTTGACTGCTTTACTCTCCTCTTAGATCCTTTTGGAAATTTACTGCTAAATAAATTGGTATATAAAGTGAATACTTTAAGTGTCTCTTTCAACGAGCTTAAGGTCAAAAGAGAAAACATTTGTTATTATTACCAATCTCCATGTGCCATAAACATCAGAAAAATAGGTAGACAGACATCATTCCTATCCACAGGGTTGCAACATCACATAGTAACTTAAATTCATTCATGTTCAATTCTTCCTCAACCATTTTGTTTAATGTAGTTTCATTTACTTCTGGTAGGACTCACAGTATGCACCACCGCAAAGGATTTTTTTCCTTTCATATTTTTATATTCAGGTACTTCCTCAATCATCAATTGATACAATGGAGAAAATGATTCAGGAAGGAGGCATCTGAAATTCATTACACCATTTAGTTTGTGATTTTCAAATGAAGAGGTTTAATAGGACATCTTTGTAAAATAACTTTAGATCCTACTGTAGCCTTTTCTTCAACACTAGCTTATACAGGTAGCATAGAAAAAAATAGGAAGGGCTTGACAAAAAGCAAGAGGAAAAATCACTACATTGAACTCACGTTGGAGATGACATGTATTATTTTACTCATTTTATACCTCAAACCAAGCATTCCAAATCAGAAGCACGAATACTGAACACAGAACAACCCCACATCTGATAGGGGGAAAGAAAAAAAAAAAAAAATCTAAGAAAGAAAAGTCAAAGCATGGAGAATTTAACAAGCTCTCTGATTAAAAGAGTCTTCAGATTTACAGATATTTCGATTCATTTTACTAAATATAATGACTGCAATTTAGCTTATATTTGCACAAACTGCAACTTCAGCTATGAATAATGTCAGTTCACAATTTGTAGTCCAGAAGGTACATTGAGCTTTAGCCAACTGGAGAGGAAAGGCTTGGAATAAGGCAACCATTAGGCAGAGATGCACTATTGTCATCTTAGAAATGTATGCTTGTGTTATTTTTTTTCTATGGTCTTATCACTAGCAAACAACAACACTGCAGAAGAACATGTTAATATTTCAAAAAGAATTATTCGTACAGCATTAAATGTCTCAAAAATGCTAATAAGTTTCACAGTGCAGCACTATTAAAGCTAAGAATTAGAAGTAAAAGAATAAAGAGATTCAAGCAAAAGATCTCAGAGAAATGGCACATGCATTTGCTAGGTTAATGATGAATATTGGACAAAATGTAGCGAAGTCTGTCTTTGCATAAAGTAATATTTGATGTTATCTGTTGAAATAATTAGGTTTTTTCATTTGGTTATACAAATATAACCTCTCACATAAACTTCCACTTCAGAATATAGCTCTGCATCCAGTGAAAAGCGTTCCTAGGCATTTGAATCCCTACTCCTCCAGCAGCGTACTCTCTCCAGCTGGCAGCAAACTGAAGCACTTGCCCTTTGAACAGGTCCCCATATAAATTAAGCTACCTGACCTTCTACAAAGCAGGAACTTTCTCCTACATGATATTTATGTATATCAAATTGATTTTAGATATAGCTGTTACAACCTGCTAGAGGAAAAGCAATGCAGACAGGAAAAAGTTCAGTTTTTAGAAAATATGATTCCCTAGTGATTTCAGGCACCCTGTAAATTGATCAGTCTAGAGTTGAGTGGTAGTAAGAAAACTCCAGTGCCCTGTGATTGCTTTACTTCTACTTCCATACCCACCCTCTGATAAGGTCAACCATTTCTGTCTGGCTTTAAAAGATTAGGAAATGTGACACTTTCTGAGACTAATTGATATAAATTATGCTTCTCAAACTAAACCAACATTTTTGTTCCCAGGCCAAAGTTTAACACAATGTGAGAGTCCCTGCAGTAATATTTAAACAAAGTCCCATTTAAAGGTATGAGGCTAACATCTAGAGAGTTTTCTTTGATCTGGGGGACAGAGGAAGAAACTTCTTCAGTGGCAGAACAGAAGAAAGCAAGTGAATACTTACGTTAAATTCACAGTTACGGTCTATTTTGTTAAGCCTTAAACCTATTCTGAAGTACGCTACTGAATTATTACTTAATCTTAAATCATCAAGCATGAAATATTTTTTTTAAAAGACTAAATCGGAAGCAACAATTTAAAAGGATGCATAAGTTCACATTAAGTTTTCTGTTTTCTTTGCTAATTTTGAGTTCTTTCCATGTGAATGTAAAAACAAATATATCAGTCATTTTATTCACAATTATTTTATTTTTTAAAAAACAGTATGTCATTTTTATGCATCAAGTTTTGGCCTGGACACATTTTTACCAACAGTGTTATAAAATATATGTTAAAGATTGTTTTAAGTGTCATTCGGGGATTAATTTAGGCTACTGCAACAACAAGGAAGGTGATTATTGTAAAAGAAAAGCCAAGTCAAGTCAATAAAGAAAAATACATTGCAATGTCACCAATTTAACTTGCAATTAAAAAATAAATTATATAAAAGGCTTACTTTGTGTATGCTTTTCCTTACCTGTGAACATTAAGACTAGGAAAAAAGCTAGATTTTTTAACATGACAACCTTGAATAAGGATATATTTTGCTAATAATGGCATTGCTTTCGTACACCTGCCCACACTCTGATCAGGGAATTTTACATGCTTGAGATATTTATGAGCTCTCTTTATTGCTGACCCCACACCATCAAACTGCCCAACAGCCGCTCTAATTTAAGATGCTCTAAATATTGTTGCCATGGGTGACACATGAACATGAAGTAAGGCAAAGCTCTGCTAATAAAAAGGCTTTCACAGCATTTCAGTCCTTGCTTATAAGTAAAGTTAAAATTTACGGCTTTTAAAATACTGAATCTGAGAGAGGTCAGGTTAAATGGCTGCTAGTAATAAAAGGAATCAATATGCCACAGCATCTGAAGCAGCCAGCAAACTAAATAAACACTTCATCCAAATCCACTTGGCCCTGAATTAAAAGAACATAAAATACTGTATTTATTTTGTTTGCTCTCCACCAGTTTGTGGTTTGCATCACTATATCCGCTAGAATTCTACACAGAGCAAGCAACAAACATATGCTGGCCAAGTAGCAATTAAACTGTGTGTCAAGGCTAGGAGCAATTAACTGGGCATTAACCTTATCAGGGAACCACTTCTGAATTAGCCAACTACAAACAGGCAAACATCTCAGTCTGGGAAGATTCTGCAACGCATATTTACAAAGCTCAGACTTTCTGTCTGAGGCACACATAGAATAAATGAGCCATTTCTGATAATAGCCCTTTATTCATAAACCCTGAACAAAACCAGAATCACCTTTTTCAGTGATTAGCGAGTCCTATTAGCATAGAAATGCAAGACAATTTGTTCCTTACAGCATTTACAGACCAAAAGTAGTACTGAATTTGCATCTTTTGCTCCTAATCTACATTTGGTTCCGTTTATAGATTGATTTCCAAAAGGTTATGAAAATCTCTTTTCTTCTTTTTTATTTGCACATATTTAAATAGCAAGTGCATGCGTTAATTGTCAGTTTAAGAAATTAATGCTCTTTTTGCTTGATGTTGCCAGAAGAAAGGTACATATACACCTGTAATCAATCAATCTATTATACATACAGAGGCCATTCACAAAGGCATGCGTATTTTTGAAACTGCTTTGTTTGTGAGCTCTGTAATATTTGTCTTGAAACAGTTATGAAAAGTTAATGTGAAAATACAACTCCTGAATGGGAATACGTAAAATTTTGTCAAACCTACTATTAACTAAGAGAAACAGTTATCTGGCACTCTGGCACAGCTCTGATTCAAAATCCCTACTGAATTTAAAAGGATTATGTAGGCTTTCAGCAAAAGTCCTCAGCAAATGTTCCTTTTTATTTCCTAGTGAGATTTTAAGACCATTTAAATGCTTAAAAATTTGACAACAGTATTTTATTATAGACTCCTCAAAGTTGAATCCATAGTTGTAATGACATTTTGTCTTTAACCAAACTTTATTTTCCATGCTTCAATTTATCTTTTTGTTTGTTTTGTTTTTTTGATTGATTTTTTTTGGTTGTTGTTGTTTGTGTTTGGTTTTGTTCCTCCCCAACTCCCCCGCCCACCCCCAAACTATTTTCTGTACCATATCTGCCATTCTCTTGCCATATCTGAGTAACTGAGGAGTGGGAAAAGTACGTTCTTCCATCTGCATAACTCTAAAAAGACTGAAAGGAAACCTTTCAAACTTTGCATGCAAGTAAGCTGTGAACTAGGTCCTTCACTACAGCTTTTAGGGAAGAAAAGTTTAATTTCCATGTCTAGGTTATTTCCTCTAGCATTAGTTGGATCTAGATAAACTTTATGGCCATAAATTTGTGCCTAAAGTACTAGAACAGAAATACACTCCCATTTATATGTGAGCATGCAATGATATGCCATGTATACATTTTCAGCAACTACAACGATCCCACCGCCTGACACACCAGCAGATAGAATGGAGTATTTACACATGCTCTTCAGCCTATGCATTTAAGTAAGCTATAAAGTTTAGTAAGAAACTCAGGAGGGCAAAGAGTCACGGGAGCAGAGAGAACATAAGTAAAATAAAGACTTCAGTATTGAGAACAATTATTTTGTAGGTCTTAAATCATGAAATGTATTTTCAGGCTTTTTCTCCAAACTGAATCCTTAGAAAAATCACATCCAATTCATGCAACAAATGGTAAGGAATTTTCCTTTCAAACATCTGCAGCCAAAGATTTTGCTAAACTGTTCTTTAGTGTGCAAAGACAGACTCACACCCAGTGACATCTGTCATCTTCTGGGGTTTTAACAGACACGATTCACAACTGGATTACACTCGCAGTCCTTGTTAAAAAGAATGTCGAAATACTACTATAATTATGCTGGTTAACTCTGAGACCTACTTTACACAATTTACTGCTTTACAGTTTTCATATGATTTGGGCACATACAGTACAACCCTTCCCCAAGAGGTTTACAGCTCCCTTGCTAGATATGTCATGATGTGTCATTTTGATAAAAAGGTTATTTCTAAAAAGAAACTGGCAAGGATGGGCACGAGAGATCAAATAAATAAGGGTTTATAAACCTGTATTTTGGGAAAACTCATGACATTCTTGGTTGTTTAGCAAATGTGCACCTAGCCTTTAATATCCCCCACAGAAAAGGGAATCTCCCCAGATCTCTAAGTTTTGTTTCCCCTGCAGCAATTTTTAGTGAAATGGCACTCTATTAATTACTAAGTCATGTGCTTATGATTTTTTCAATACTCAGGTTTGCATTGCTACAATCTATTTAAATGGCAAATTAGAAAAGCTAACAGAATTGCTGCATGAAACACTCAAGAATATGATTTAACTGTGGTAGAAAATGAATACAAACTGTTCTTGAGATTTTCTTACCCATTTTTCTTGCCTATGTACAGATGACATTACCTTATTGTTCCCTTTCACTTGCCCAATAAATGTAGGGACAAAAGAGAAGAAAGGGTCATTCCATTTCTTCTTGGCAACATGTTTTCAACCAATGGGGACAATTCTGTAGAAGTCAGTAAAAGTACTACCCTAAATTACAATCAAAAATTACAAATTTCTGCAGGTTTAACAGGATGGTAAAAAGCAGCCACAGTGACACCGTAACCAAGATAACTTGACATAGGATAAGCATAATCAAATAACATTTTAATAAAGACAAATCCAAGATGGCTTATCTTAGGAAAATAAAGGTTTCCTCTAAGCTAGAGCCTAGTATTATTAGAAAACATATGATTCTGCTCAGTGACTCCATACACTCTTGAAGCACAAAGCAGAATCCAGGTATGAGTAGATCAAGATGCACTTGGATAATCAGACTTTTAATCAACCATATAAGAAAACCAATACAGTACCACACAGCAGATGCAAAACTCAGTGCCCAACCTGATCTACTTCAGCTACTCAGTGGTCGGATACTTGTGGATAAAATTTCAAAATCAGGTGGTACAATGGCAACAGTTCTACAAGAACAGGCAGTTATTTCAGACAGACAGCAATCCAATCAAAATACATCAGAACAATGAAATGTCCTAAATTAACACTGAAACGCAACCTTTGCCTAGAACAGGATCCTAAGTAACTGATAGAAACAGTAACTTTTAGGAGCCTTACTCTAAGATCAAAGCCTAAGTGTGCTTAAATTAACAGAGACATGAAGCTGGAACAGGTAGGCTCATTGCCAACCTGGTTTAAGCCTAGGGTGCCAAATCCTCAGATGCAAGTAAATAACAGTTTTCCACTGACTGTCAGCTTTGAGCAGCTGACTATCTGTCTTTTGATCTTTGTACTCTACTGGCATCATACTCGGGCATTACACATACCTGCCCACAGAGAGTCAGACAACTAACTCATTTTATGTAAGTTACAGCACAAGTATCAGATGTTAGCGGATTCAGACTGTGGTGGATTCAAAATAGTGATTTGTAGGTTAAAAAAAGCTCTTTACTATTTTAGCAATCCAGAAGGCCATCTTTCATTGCCCCTCAGTCCTGCTAAAAAAGAAGAAATGAATGTGCCTTTCCACATACGCCTTCCCATAGGAACCTGTTTACTCTTTGAAAGCTCTGTTTTGACTTATTCAAGGAATCAAAGGTCTGGAAAGAAGTAATAGCTTTAGAAGTATAAGCAGCACAAAGATGCATCACCACAGATCATCAGTAGTTTTGAAATATTACCTCATGCTTTAAGTACATCATCATGTGACCTTGGTGAGGCAAAAGCACCTCTGCTAACTGCAGCTCACAAGAGCAGTTTGTTGCAGTGTTTTCCTCAGGTTATATTTCATCTTGTGTGTGTCCGTGGTGAGTTCAAGACAGATAAAAACAACATTTTTTTTTTAATTAATTTATCTGTGTTAAAGCAAATTTTCTCTGTGTTGTTCTTCTAGTTCTATGGCATTTTAAAAACCCCCAGTATTTACATATTTTTAAAAGAACCCTTTCCAAGTAGTGTTTTAATTTGTTCTTTTACTTATTTTAAAGAATGGCTTTCCTCTCTGCTGATGCTTTGCTGGTTCTTTGGTCAAGATTTGTAGAATCCATCCAAAATATGCTGGACGATGCTAACTTCTGAAACACCAATCTGCAGCTTTGGTTTTCTTTGAGACTGACAGCTAACTTTAGCAGAGCCTGACCTCTAGCCTGAACACCTTCATGGAGACACAGTAATTATATTAATGCGCAAAGCAGGAGTTACTGTTGATCATCAACCTACCAGGAAATAAATCTGTGCACAAAGAAATGCTGTCAGGTATACAACTCAAATAAACAAAACAAACAAAAAAGTCTTTTTTTTTAACCCTTCTCTGATATGCTAATTTGAAAGTTAGCAGGAAGACAGTTTTCAAATTCTAATGTGATATTGTAAATCACATATTGCCATTTAATACCCTGAATTGCTTGCAACAATAAATGTCTTCCTTTTTATTAAGCTAATTTTGAACTTTGTATTTGGCTTATTTAATACTAAAAGGATGGCACATTGATCTCTCTTTGCCCTCAAAATCCATATATTGTCCTTTACAGTTTACTTACACATGAAGGCAAATACATTTGGCTATATATATACAGTCATAAACATAAAGGTAGAAAACTTCATTCTTTGCAGTCATGTCACGACTCATCTGCATTTCAAAATGCTATGAGAATATAAAAATTAGATATTTGTGTTACTAGCACCTTCAGCAGATTTTTAAAACTAAATGATGAGTATTCTCGAAACTGCAAGCTTTTGTTCCAACTACAAAAAAATCCATCACACAAACATTTTGAACAAGGATATTAAGTAGCTCTGACAGATTTCTCTAGCAATATGAGAACATTTTGCCTTTTTGCAGTGGATAGTGCTGCAGTTTAACTTTTTCAAGTTGACCAACTGTACAAAGAAAACCCCAGCTCTCACATTCAATTACCTTGCATAAAAAACTTTTAGTATCTATATAATTATGCTAACTTTTGTTTCTTCTGTAGCAAGAGTGAACACTTGCATCTGTATTCTGCCCTGTATCCTATTTTTCCTGAATATTTTTGCTTCAGTTAATCTGTGAAATGCGTGCCATTACATTTCCTCAAGATAATGCAAAAGAAGCCATATTGTGGTTGGGTATAGACTTATGGCAATCAATTACTTCAATATTTATATAATTTTTAAAGCTTCATGAATATTATCACACAGCTAATCAGAGCTGCTTGGCAGCTTCTTCTCTCAACCTTTAAAGAATATGTCAATCCTCATACTGGATAGTGATACATACTAAGGACTGTTACTATAATAAAAATATAATGGTGGTTCTTCCACATGATTAATTGCCCCCCCTGCAAAAAAACAGTCCCACAGGGGAAGGAGCAAGATGCTACTAGTTAGGTTCGTATCTTGCTGGAAGAGAAAAAGAAAGTAATGGGTAATCAATCATAATTTCTCATCACAGTAACAACCCTGAAAAACGTTTATGTGAATAATTTTTGTTGTCGTGGATACTAAGAGTTTACATGTGTTCAAAAGGATGCAAGAAAACTAAAGAGAAGCAAAATCTATTGAATATTAGCAGATAAATAAAAACTATTCTTGCCTTCAATCTTTAAGTCCCTGACTATTTAAAGGCAGGGATAGTTCTTGGAGATATAAGATATACACTTGTCTTATCTTTGTAGTCCTTGTCAGGCATTAGCCAGCACATCGGTGATATCAAAAAGAGGACATGAGCTATATAGACTTTTTGTCTTATCCAGTATGACTGATGTTATCTTTTTGGGAAGTGTTACAGATGAAAGCATCCAGAAGAACAAACACTGCACCCTGTTCCTACCAATTCTTTATTGCATTATGAAAACACACAGAACCTCTCTAATCATAGCCCAAAAGCTCACTGCACTTAGTGTTATACCAACTCAAAACAGAGTAATACTCAGTACCTCTAACTATTTTTGATCAAGATCATTTGTACTTCTGCAATACTGGCTCCCTTTTGAGCAACAAGAATACAGAACTGTTCCTGCAGTGATTCATTTATGATTTGTCAGCACTTTGTAAAGTACAGTTCATCTCCTGCTACATTCCCTTTATGCTCCTATGCTTTAGATATTTTCTATTTGAAAAATAAAAAAACCCCAAATGTTTGGGAACAATATTAATTTACATAAGATTTCACACTGAGATTGAACCTGAGTCGTTAACTAATATTGATATTGTCTTATACCACATGACTGTTAAATTTTAACCACTAGGTTGTCTTAGTCTGATTAAGCAATTAAACGGCTTAAGTGGAAACTTCAGGCAATTCATTTATATGAATGTACTAAGAAATTCCACTTGAAGTTTAAGAACAGAATATTCCCCACGAAAGACAACAAACACATGAAAGCTCAAATTATTTCAGTATTAGTTGTGCTAGTATTGTTGGCCTTTCCATTGCTTATTGATTCTGTTTACTCAAGCAGTCATTCCTGATTTTCATTTTCTAAAACTCACTAACAAAATGGGCACTCTGCTCTACTAATACAAATTACAGTGCAAATGAAGACTCTTCATGCACTGTGTTACTCATCATTAAAGCTGGAGAATTACTGCCTCTACTTTTTTAGCTACAAAAACTTCCTTAAAAATGTCTAGGTTCCCTTCTTTTAGTTTGGATCATGAAGTATTTGCTGTAACAAGACAGAAGCAAGGAGGTGGAGCTTTTAATGACAAGTCAAGTAGGTCTGAAAGGAGTTACTGTTGCAGAAACATTTACTGTTGCTAAGGTTTGAGGAACACTGACATGAGCAGGACTACCTGCCCAAAACAAACAAGGGCAGTTTACATTTGATCATTTTACTGTTTCTTTTAGTCTAGATGATTATCAGAAGATACTTGCATTTCCAGTTGAACTGAAATATTAAACATAAAAAGGACATCAGAGCCTTGCTAAGACTCCCCTTTAAAAAACAAACAAACAAAACCAAACGACAAAAACACTCCAAACCAAACCAAACTAACCATGGAAAAAGGGGTGGGTTTATCATCAAATAGAAGTTGAGCATGTTATTTTTGGCTTGAAACAATCAAGTACGTATTCACTTCTCCAGTCACTAATAACATTCACTACCTACAGGCACTTCCTCTGTTGCTCTGGTGTCTTGCAGGGTGAAGGAGCAGTGTGGAAGGCAGGTGAGTTAATGACAGGTACCACTATGCTGACTGCTGAATGCTCAGGTCAGAATTTTAAAAGATGACTTTTGGGCTCTTCCATGAAGGGAAGAAAAGTAGAAAACAAAAAGGAAAACTAAGCAAGCAGAGAGTCTATATATTTTATAAAATATTAAGTATTTGCTCTAGGAAAATGAAAGCTTTAAGATTTCATCTTCAATTTTGTGTCCTATAGCTCATTACCCTCCACATTTTATTTACAACAGCCAAGATACTTAATCTTTTTATACTGACACTCTATATCATTTCAAATCCAGAGGTTTAGGCCCAGCGCTAGCTACTTGAAGCCAAAGTGATTCTTTAAAGCATATGTGGTTTATATACTACAGCAGGATTTTTTTACATAGTTTGTTATTTTAATAAAGAAATATTTTCATTTACACATACAGCAATGCTGTATCTACTACACACTAAATAAAATGCATTACTGATTTGCATTTTCTTGTCTTATTTTCTGAAAAGGCTCATGAAATTTTAATGGAAGTGGTTAAAGCAACAGACCGCGTATTAAAATTATTCACAAACAGCGTCCTTAAAGAGAGTACTATTAACAATGCAAAGTAAAGCTTGGAGAATGCCACAGCAGAGGTGCCATTGTTAACATATCTCTCTCTTTGCTTTCATTGCAATAGACTTTCATTTTACGGCCCAAATCCAGTATGACAACTTTACTTACAAAAATCCAGCTTCTTTCTTTCAGGAAAGATCTACAAATATTTTCTTTCACATGTACCACAGTTGCCCCCATTTCTTATGCAATATGCATTTTAATATCTGTTCTGACATCTGCATTAGACAATCCTTCATGCATCTTTCTCTGAAACACACTGTAAAGTAGTATGTTTCTTTTTTTAATAAACACTAATGAAAGCATTTTAAGAGAAATGTGTACTATCTGTATCTCACAGACAACTGAAATGGATAAAGATCAACTCAGTGTCCCATTTTAAGATTCTGAAGATCAGCTTCCCCTACCTTCTACACCCTCTCCTTAATACTTAACCTTGAGCATTTCCTGGGCTCACAGCGCTACTGCCACTGATGTTGGTTGGAGCCTGAATACGTTCAGCACTTCCACAAATCAGCACATGCGCAGGTCAGGCACCAACAAGGTGAAAAACACTCCAACTCATTGTGTGTGGTTTAAAGATACCTCCTCACCATCAGCAATTCTGAAGTACAAGCAAAGCTAGAAAATAATTCAAGTAGCATTTAATGGCTAGAAAACAGAAAAAATGTTTCTTTTTCCATGAGCTTATCGACACTTCTAACATCACATTCTCCAGCCAGAATATACCAAACAGCTACATATCTTGTAACTTCTATATTAAGTGAGGTGAGGGTTAGGTCTTACACAACTGCCTTTGTCACCCTTAAGCAGATCCTTCTTGTGCACTGAAAGTGAAATCTTTGGGAAGAATTAGGTTTTGATTCTGTGTCATGCCATCAGCATCCACTAAAAGGGTCTGAGTTGCCTTTGCAGACATCCTTACAGCTTAGCATTTCCTTATACCTTCAAACTTACATTCTTTTAAAAGATTTTGTGTAAATTTTCCTAGTTTAGTTGTGGTTTGTTTGTTTTTTGGTTGATTGGTTTTGTTCGTTTTGTTATGTTTTGTTGCTTTAAAGAAAAGCAAAATTTTCTTTACTGCAATACTGGCTTCCACCCTTTTCTTTCCCGTGTGGTTTCTGGATGTAATGTCCTAGATGAGCACAATCTAGTCTTCCCCTCTCTCTCAGTTATTTCACCCTATCTCACACTGCATCTTCTCACCTAGCCGTATGTGCAATCTCCCTTTTCTCCTCATTCCCTTTTCTAGCTCCCACCTCTACTAGCCTGCTATCTTCCCAGCCTCTAGCCATATATTCTTACCTTTTCCTCTCCTAAATAAAAACAAATATCAGAGTTATTTTAGGAAATAGTAAAAGAACAACCTCTCTCAAAAAAGCAAATAAAACTCAGGCTTCAATTGACACTTGAATGGAAAGTTTTACTTCAAACTGCTCCAGTTTCACAGAACCTGAAATAGGATGTGTCATGCATGACACTTAACAGGTGGTAACACAGTGACTATTGCACGCTACATCCATACTTTGCACACAAAAAGGAGAAAAGAAAAAGCAAACCATGAGTAAAGACAACCAAAGGTCTTTCCTTAGATTTAGTTATTTGCCCATATTTCCTACAGGAGAGCAGAAAAAGAATGATTGTAAGAAATAATTTTTCTCATATATATATATATTTAAATGTATTTTCTCTTTGAATATAAACTCCAACTAAGAATTATTCTTTGTAGATATTTTGTGATGTACATTTCAGAAATAAGCAGCAAGATTTTGATGCAACAGCTCAAAAATTTAGTCCTGAATATAATGCTTATTCTTTTTTTGCACCTTTAAAATTAAAACCAGTGTGCTATTTTTTAGAAAAGAATTAAACTCTAGAAGCTTCAATTAAACAATTTTGTCATTTTGTTTTCAGAATTAAGCATCTGAGCAAGTTATAAAGCAATAAAAAAAAAAATAGCATGCATCTGAATAACTACACAATATTGAATTTCTCTTTCATAACGTCTCTGTTTATCAACAGCAGTATTACAACTGGCAACTAAAAAAAACACCCCTTTTTGAATACAGGAACTTATGCCAACAGCAGATAGCAATAAAAATCATAATTACATGAAAAACCCAAACCAGTCAATGCCAGATCCTCTCTTCTGATCCTACTGCACAGAGGCTTGGAAACTGCCATAGCAAGTTAACTGAGGTTTTTGTTTGCAACCTTTGTAAGTGCAATCATCCTTCAGTAACAGATGCAAACTTCTAGTGCCAAGTTCTAGCTCCGTTCTGTTTGTCCCCCCTTTTGCCATGTCCTGACCATAGCACTGGAAGGGAATTGATCTCTAATTTTAGGTACAGCTGAGTCTGGGTCTTGCTGCTATATGGCACTAAAGAAACTATCATTCTGAAATGGGGAAAATTGTAGAATTACAGTCTGCCTCTGTCCAGGGAGTCCCCTTCTTTGCCCCTATTCCCACTAGACAGAATGGCTCCTGTCCTACTCCCTTCAATCTATGAACTTAGCAAGCAAGCAACAATGGAGCAGGAGAAGTAGATAGTCACTCAGAAAAAACACACTAATACTGAAACATGCTGTGCAAGCAACTGTCCCCACAACCTGACTATGCCTTGCATACTCTCCTGGCCGTGGGTGATGGGGGAACCACAAGCAGAACAGCAGGTAGAAGGCTTAGCATGAACTAGTACCAAAATAGACAAAAGAATTCAGTGAAATAAAGATTATGCAGATACAACTATGCTAAATCTGCTAATCTCCTTGAAAACATGGAGGTCAGGCTTTCAGGTCACAGTTTTGCTCCCCTTCCAGACAGATATCCAATCCTCAAAGGTCTCTCTTAGGCAAAAGAGACAACTTGAAGAGGAGGAAGTATTAAAGAAAGTGTTTTCATAACTGAAGATGAAGAACCAAAAGGGCAGGAACTGGATACAAATAGCCTCAGTATAGGTGTCAGACTAGACTACTTGGGTAAAGGAAAAAAAAAAAAAAAAAAAGGAAAAGAAAAAAAAAAGATCAGCTTTTAAGTTTCTTAAAAAAAACCACAATAAATATATATAAGCTTGGTCTTATGTCAAGAAACACTCATAGGGTTAATATACCAATCATTATACTTATTACTTGTAGAAAAAAAATAAATGATAGGAAACTACAGTTTAACATGCAAGACTAATTTAAGGCCAATGAGAAATTTAATCTATCAAGATATGAGAAAAGAAGAAGGGAAAACACAGGAGAAGCTCATATGTTTTGAAAAGGCAGCATGGTGCCATTGCCTGTGGTAGGAGGAAAGTACCTTCTGGTGGTCAATGGTAGCTCAAGGAAGTGCTTTCTACTCTTCTATGAAATGCTTTCCATTTGGGTTGCCACTGCTATGTATAGAAAAAGGCTCCCAACTGCTCTTATGTCAGAAAAAACCATTTCAGCAGGACACTTAATTAGGGATGACATTCTGGGTACTAGTGGAGTGCTGTGGAGGTAAGTGCTAAGCAGCATTGCTGTATTGAAAGACCCACAAAAAAGAATTCTGTTCTGTGAGACAAATAGCAACGTAATTCTATTCTTCAAAGTTAATTTCTGAAGCATATTGCTCTCGCACAGCTTTTCTTACACCAAGTTCTTACACCTATTAATAAATAGGATCAGCAACCCAGTTTACATAATAAAACCTTATTTCAAATGTTATGGAAGGCAAACACTGTACAAGATACTATTCCAGAAGTGTGCTGGACTAGAAATACCAATTACTGGTAGCTACCTTCAAAATCCTTCTCATTGACATGGCAACATGATGGGGCTTTAAAATAAAAAGTCAAGGAGAAAAATCACTCAAAGTGGAGAATTATAAACATTTCCCTGTCTACATTCAAGCCTCAGAAGAAAACGTAACTAAGAAATACATGGTGTTACAAAATTAAAACAAACAATCAAAAAACAACCACAAAAAATAAAAACAACAAACCAAACAAACAAAACCAACAAAACCCAAAACACAAAAATCAAACAAACAAAATCACAGTTCAACATTTAAATCTTCTGTGGGGCTGCGTTATTTTTAAATTTTGGTCAACTAGTTCAAAAAACACAGAAGTGTCCCCTTTTCTTCAGCCAGTAGCTAATTTAGTTCAGCGCTCTTCTTTCTACATCTCATACTTCATACTCCAAAATGTAAGTTAGAGGGCCAGATGTATTATCTGGGAAGTTTTCCAAATTCATTAACTCCTTGGCACCAATGACTTCAGGACAGAGACTGCCAGCGCTGAATAT
The DNA here is from genome assembly GCA_024605025.1 of Megaceryle maxima. Classification (NCBI taxonomy): domain Eukaryota; kingdom Metazoa; phylum Chordata; class Aves; order Coraciiformes; family Cerylidae; genus Megaceryle; species Megaceryle maxima. The sequence continues at coordinate 15,911 of JANHGN010020416.1, read as the reverse complement.
TACGCCCAGCAAAAACCCAGCTCCTGGAGGGAAAGGATTAATAAAATGAGGCACTCAGCAGTGTCTGTTGGTCTCTTTGGTCACAACAAGCAACTAAAAGAACTACAGTAGCTGCCAACACTGATCACAGCCAAATTTTCAATACCTAGTACTCTGAAGGTCTTTCCCAAACATCTGCAGATTATTCACCACAAAGCCTGAAAAATGCACAGATACTGCTTGAAGGAACATGAAACCAATAGCCAGAGAAAAGACTGTCAGGAAGGCTGTGACTCCAGTTCTAACTGTAGAGGGTGGTAAATGTTACCCAGGGGTATTAGAATTATTAGAATGGAATCAGCACTTTCTCCTCAATTACAGAAGATGCAGTCTGAGGCAATTAATTTTGTTTTCTGAATTGGATGCAGTCTGTCTGTCACCTGCTAAAGGGCTGGTGACTGAAGAGTCTTACAAAGCCCTAGAAATGCGGGAGACCTGATGGATCCACATGCTGTTTTCAGCTTTCTTCTTAGGGCCAAGGGGGGGCGTTCCATGAAGGACAGCAGTTTACCATCAGTCATGCAGGCACTTTCATGAGCCATCTGTTCAGGCGCTACCACCAGAGAAGGTCTCCAATTTAAAGATCCAACACACAGCAAGAGGTCTGCAGTATTTTAAACATTAATCTTGTTTTGCTGGCTACTCTGCATTACTTCAAGTATCCAGAGCTTCAATAAAAAGCACACTAAATGCTTTAAATTCTTCAAACTTCAAATTACATTAGTCAGACTTACTGTTTCTTATTCTTTGATTAAGGTTAATTCCAGCTTTCTTGGGTTTTTTTTTTTCCATCTCCAATTGCTTCAATCTTAGTAACTTACCTTACTGGCCATGATATTTCATGATCCAGAGATGCCAAGATCTCAAGTCCTAATAACCACTTCCGCAGAACTGCAGTATCTATTAGCCAGTGTGAAATTCAGTTGAACAGCTTCTGCTTTCAGAGAAAGCTTTATTTCTGCCTAATATAGCACTCCTCGCATAGACACATCCACCATATTTACAAGCTCTCCTACCCTCATGTCAGAAAGAACCTGGAATATGAAGCAGTAGGAAGCTCCAACTCAAAGCAGAAACTTAAGAATACTTAAGAATACTTAAGATGTGGCAAGCTCAGAACAGTCGCGGGGAAAAGTATAACCAGGTCTCAAGAAAAGAATGCATGCCCCAAACTGCCTACAATGGTAACTCAGGCCAATACCACACCATTTACTGGAGACAGTATTTCAGTGTGCAACAGATACAGACTTCCGCAGCCACGCCTCTCCTTCAGTCCACTGCAAGCTGCCACAGAATATGTCTTTACCACAGAAAGATGACGACTTATTTCAAATACTAGCAGGCCTTGCCGTAAGTGGATGCATTTATTACTACTATTAAAATCTGTGCTTTATTTCATTTCATACTACTTAAAACATTATGAGGTTTTTCATAATCTCTTGACTTGCTTCACTGAATTCTACACAGAACAATATTCAGCAATACTGACCAGAGGAAGAAATACCAGCCATGAAATGTGAGCATCAGACACTCCCTCAGTTCATGTAAAAATATGCCAGAATCAATTCAGGAAATTAAAGAGGAAAAAGCAGGAGGTAGAAGAAATATGAATGTATAAGTATCTTGGCTGGAAAAAATTTCTGTGTGTTGGATTTTTTTTTTTTTTTTCCCTTTCTAGTCACTTCTCCCACTTCTGTATCATAAGGGAGCTATAACACTGGGTAACTGCTGAGCAGGAAATTTCTCAGGTTACATTTAACAAAGCTTCTGCTCCATTCTCTGCTCCTGGAGCAAAGGAAAAAGGCTGTTGGTTTGCAACCCCTGGTTGTCAACAACTCATACTGGGTAATGCCTAATTCCCATACTGCTGACCTGTAATAGAAAAGAAGTACATCTTTCACTTCTATTGTTTATGTTTGAAGACTGCAGTTTGGGTATCTGCCAGACCAGGCCTCCTTCTCTGAGAAAGGACCATCATGACTGCCATGTAGACTTTCCATCCTGAGTTTACTCACACGTGAAAACAAGGCATTCCTCACACCCAGAATCACTCTGCAGCATCTTGCTCTAATAAGCTTATATTGCAGCTGCAGCAGGCCCCTCCTTAGCTCGGCCTTCACAGGAGTGCTCTGTATAGTTCCTATCTGCAGGAACTCTTAAGTTTTATTTCATGCGTGTTAAATTGAAACATCTATCTTTGGCACACTTTTAGGGCACAAGCCTCCTTCACAGGGAAGTCCAAGCTGTTCAGGACTTTCTGGTAGATGTACATATACTTTTTTTCTTAAAGTGGGAACACGGAAAGGGCTTTGCTGTTGAAGCTAGGGTTGTTTAATATACTTTTGTAGTACAAAAAAATCATATTTGCTGGGTTAGAGTGAAATAAAAGCTTCTGCTCAACTTATGCTTTTACAGGGCATTTGTTCTCTGATTCAGCAGATTTCTGCAATCAGCTGGATTCAAAGAAACTCCACCCAGTCCCTGTGCTTCTTAAGGAGAATTGTTCTTTCTGTATAAGCTGCATGTTCACTCCATCTAGCACTCAGGAAAGCTTCTCCCTGCTTGTCAGATTCTACAGCTTCCAAGAACTCCTCTAACTTCTCTCACTCCTTAGGACAGGACAAGACCCAGAGTGTAGCAGCCTGAACAAAGCGAAAGGATAGCCCTAGCTCTTTAACAGCAAGTAACATCACATGGTCAAAAATACACAAACCCAAGTATCACTAGCCATTAAACAAAGCTCTCAGAAACTCATTTTTGGCTTAGTTTCAGGTCAAGAAATAGAGACTAAAACTTGCTCCCCCTCTTCCTTTCAGCACAAAGACACCTCTGAAGATCTGCAAATCTTTCATCCATGCTTTACCCCTCAGATGTGTCTGTCTACCCCCTCCACCCTAGTCAACTTCCTTCAGCTCAGGCTGATCCCAGGATCAAATACTGTCAGTTACAAAATCTTTCTTTTCTTGCTCCCTGGGCTAAACCAAAGAATACTATTCTGTTTTATAGAATTATTTTTCTGTTAGGTTAGCTCCCCACAACAGCCCATCATGGAATTATATGAATGATAATGTCAGCACAGAGAGAAAGGGGGCAGAAACATGTGGCTAGGCATTTATGATCACAAGGGATCCTCTTCAGGAGACAGGAAAAGATTAAACATAATTATAAAATTATGAAACCTCAATCACAGATCCTTGAATTTGCATCTTCACTGCAGTTGGTCTATGCTCAGCTCTTGCTCTAGATCATACATCACACACAAAAACAGAGGGGAAACAGGTTTCTCCTGCAAGCTTGTGACTGTTCTCAGCAGATCCATTTGCTTTAGTGACTGTAGTTCAAAGAAAGATCAATGGGCATTGCTCTGCCGTATCTTAATACAATGAGCACTAAGAGTCAGTCAGAACACAAAGAATTCATAAAAATCAAAGTCAATAAGCGATTTAAGAGGAGATTCTTGCAATTCACAGATGAGACAGCAGGGATGCTATTCTTCAGTTTGCAGGGGTTTACTGACATTTTTTAACTCCTTGCTCCTGCCATTAGGAAAGTAGTTTTTTCCATGGCAAGTAAAATAGTCTTCAAAAAATTAATTAAAAGAAAAAAAAAAATCAGGGTAAGTTCAGCATTTGAATTTAATACGGATATGGTATGACATGACGGATAAGTTGATTTAATATCCACCTCTGAAAGCCACAGTTCTCATGTCCATTCACTTGCTGAGTTTCACTTCTACTGGCATGTAAGCTTGTCTCTCTTAAAGAGTGGTTCAAGGAGATAACCCCACCACTATTTACTTAGGTCTGTGTTGTAGTTTTTGGCTGGTTTAGCTCTCTCAACCACCTCACCAGCTAAGCTGTGGGACTGTAGTAAAAGTAGTAATGCGAACCAGGAAGCTGCAGGAAGGAGGCACAGTGACAAAGACTGCCTTTTTCAGCAGCAGCAAGCTTTTAGATCAACTTCATAACATCAAACTTCACCCTCAAGTGAGGGATTTTTATCAATAGATTACTTTCTCAGGACCTAACAAAAAAGAGGTCACAACAATCATCATCACACAGCTAATAAAGTCTTAAAAACAAGTTAAAAAAAAGCTGTCAAAGGAATAGTTACATCTGGTGAGTTACTGAGGGCATAACATGATTTTTCTCAAAGTAAAAAAGGGAGCTTGCTCCCCTCCACAGAGAACCATCTAACTAGGCTATCTCTAAGAGCTGTTTAACAGCCACATAGGCCTGGCAGGCGAGGGGGACTCTAAAGACTGCCAATCTGACATTCAGAAGAGATTTTGACCATCAAACTGCTTTTCACTGAAATTCAATGATACGGCAAGTTCTGTAAATTTAGAATAATTGTTTGAAGCACAAGAACTGATAAGTGCCCAGCCTGCCTTTTCCTGAGTTAGTGAAAAATCAAACTTCTCATGCAGAAATACATAGAATTTCATAGTTGAGGTGGGGGTGTGGGAAAGAGATTGCTATATCAGTCCCATTTTTTATAGCCTCTTAAAAGCAATCAATATCTGTAATGTCCAAGTTTAAGCTTCTCTTGTTAAAAAAAATAAAAAAATAAAAAAATAATAATTTGACAAAACTTCTGATTTTATTTTCATCTTGTTTCAATACTCTTTCCTATCTCTGACAGGTTAAAATACATTAAGTTCTAACAGACAAATGGAAGTTTTTCCAACTAAATATTCATATTTTATATTTAGCACACTAAATACTAGATAAAATTAAAAAAAGCATTTTTCTCAAAACTAATTTTTAAGAGTCAGCTCAGGAAAGCTGGAGGCTCAGGATTTATTTCTACAGACTTCCAGACTTTGGCCATTAAGAAATGAAAAAAATCCTGCCATCCAGCAGTTCAGTATTTTGATCTCCTGTTCCATCGGCTTGATCACAGACAGTTTGGGTTCTTGTACAGCTTGGCAGTGTTAAACAAGACACTGCCCCCCCCAGTTCTAACCAAGGGGGATGGTCAGAACAATCTATAACATGGAAACTGGGGTGTTTTGGTTTGTTTTTTTTTTTTTTTTTTTTAGTTTAAGCCTAAAGTAGAGGTGTTCTGATAAATTCATTATAAATTACACTTCTTAAAACAAGATCTACCCAAACCCACAAGCTAACTAGAGCAAAACGAGTAACTTTGCAAATTTTTCTGTCAGTATTAATACGCAAGCTGGGAAGGGAGGAGGAAATTACAGATTTTTCCCTTCATAGGGGAGATTTCCCTCATTTAGTTCTCAAAACTCTAAACTCTCATTTATTCTCTTTTGCTTCACACTGCTTCTTAGTATGGGGCTTGAAAGGAAAAATAAACATTACTGCAGCTTAACAAGTTATCACATGTTGGCTGAGCCTTGCTAATTGTCCATGTGAGCGTGCTCAGCTGGCAGCAAATGCCCCCAGTGACAGACAAGTTAAGTTCTATTGCTCAGCACTGATCATGGGCTAATCAGCTCAGCTGGTGGAAGGCACTCAAAATTGCTAAGCAGTCTCTCCCAGTTAGGTTCAGGACAAATACCAAATGATAATTTGAGGTTTTCAGTTATTATTTATCCTTTAAGTTTCCAATACTGAATAACTAGTTTTTCAGAGTAGTTTACCTTTTTCATAATAGCTAGAGCTGCCTTTAATCAGGAAATGCTATGTTGTTTAAAAAAAAAGTCATATTTTATGGCAATGTATCTGTGTTGAAGGACTATTAAAATGTAGGATAAGTTTTGATTAAATACTCATTGTTTTCCTATTGGTTAACACGATAGTCTGGGAGGCAGCTATTGTAGGTGGAGTACCTCTGACCCATTGCTTCAGTCCTCCAAGGTTGCAGCCACATGCTGTACTAGAAAATCATGCTGAGCAGGTACTGCAAATAAGGAGGGGACATTACAGAGGCTGATGGCCAGTGGCAGGACCCTGTGTCAGCCAGATGTTTAAGGTGAATCTGCTTCAGCTATGAACTCCACAAAGAAGATCAGAAAGCTTTGAAATTCAGGTAGGAAAATGCTATGTGTCATTATAATATGAACTAGAAACTTTGTAAGTGGGAAGAATTCAAAGCAACAGAGTCAGGCAAGATAGAAGTTAAAAGCATTTTTAATCAGTCTTCAACTCCTGCTGCCTCTGTTCTTGCAAGTGAGTCTTCACATACAGACTGATTCAATCACTGTGGCTGAGTCTGCTCAATTCCCTTCTCTCACCTCTGATCCTTGGGAAATGTCCTTCCCTCATTGCTGAGGGCAGCTTGACTGCTGCAGTCCCTGTTACATGTTGTAGTCATTCTGTACAATCTGGTGATAGCCAGGTTTTCTGGGGGATGCTCTTTCCTGATGTATGTTCCCTTCTCTGGGTCTTGCCCCCCTTCAGCAGTTCCAGCAGCTGTTCTCTGTAGTAATGCTCAGTAGGGAGTTGAACAGCCCGATTATTTTTTTTTTTTAAAGTAACACAGCACAATTATGGCCAAAACAGGGTGAAAGAAGGGAATGCTTGTCACAGTGGCTGTGGAGGAACCAGTGAAGACTTTCACCCTTTAAGCAGTTTTTCAGTAACAGAAGAGAACAGACCTCACACTGGATGTCGTGTTCTCTTGCAGCTTTTGCTGACCATTGTTATGTCACTGACTTTTTTTCCTTATCGTGAACTTCTTCCCAACAGCAGGCCACATGTATTACTAGAAGGTTTTATAACATCTACTCAGTTCCATACTGTGCTTTTGCCACATGAAGGTTAAACCCTTAGAGCTCTTACAAAGGTTTTGGTGCTTTTAGAATTTATTTATGCTTCCTTTCTACAGAGACTATTCTTGATAACAGCCCAGTACTGTAGCTACAAGAAATCTATAGAGTGGGTCTGCATATTGAATAGTAGTATTTTTAGGCTTGTATCTCCCAGTACACCACTGTCTGTCAGTGCTCAGAGGAAACCATGATTAATTTTTAATTCCCCTTTTTGTCTTAGTCCTGGTGTCACAATTACAGTGGTACAATTAGATGTTTTCTTCGGAAACAAGCCACAATACAACCTAAGCCAAAAAAGAGAATTTTATATCTGTGATGCTGTGGTCAATATTTAGTGAATATGTTCCCAGACATAACAATGTAAACTGATGGAAAAGACAAACTGTGGCAAAACGGGTTCAATTCTTCGCAGAATAAACCTAAAGGCCATTGTACCTTTACCACATCTGAGCAGATACGGCCTTGAGTCAGATGATCATCATGTTTTGCTTTGTCTTCCTGTTGTCCTTTAATATATATATCTTTCCACTCTAAACCAGCAAGTAGAGAGATATTACATTCTTTCTATTGGCTCATCCTCCCACATGCAGGAATCAGTCTAGGAAAACCAACACTGATAGGGAGAATCTGGAAAGGAAACCACCTAGAAAATCACTACATTCTGTGCTCACATGGATACACTAGTTAGGAAATTATATTCAACTAAGTAGTGATGGAAAATTTGACAGATGCCCCCCAAAACCACCATTTCAGATCATTCTGTTTCCCAAGAATTTCTAGAAGAGCTAGGAACACCTGGCTGTCAATCTTTGTGTTTCGGATTGATCGGGAAAAGATAAGGTAAGTTTTGGGATGAATACTACGGTTTTTTCCCATGAAGACAAAATTTTCATTTTTAGCAGTGGTTTCCAAGGCAACAGTCACTCATAAAAAGACATTTCTGGTATGTAGACATGCATTTCTGTTAATACAGGGGACATCTAGGCTCTTGCATCCCTGGTTTTAGATAGACTATGTTATATTAATTAGATTAATTTAGTTTTAAACATAATCAGGTTTCACGTGTATTTGAAAAAGAACCACATGCCTTGAGAAGAACTGTTTACAGGTAGCAAAATGTATGCATATATAAAATCAGAACAGGATCTGTGGCATTACTGCAAAAACAACTAAAATGGTAATTCTGTTAAAGGCAACACCTTAATATTGTGCATTAAATCTGATTTTTAGTGAGACAAAAAGCTGCTACAAACAGAATTACCTGATAAACAAAGAAGTGTATTCTAGATTTCTTTCTCATCAGCTTTATTTCTGAGTTCAGCCTCAATATATAGAATATTATTTCTATAATAATGGTTTAGACAATTGATTTATTATATTGCACTTCCTAAATTATTTTATGAACTTCATGGCTCTGACTCTTCTCAAGGGATTTGGATAAAGTGCCCCAACCAGGGAGATTTCAGGCTTATTAAATTAAGTAGAGGAGCAAAGCAAATTGATGCCATTAATTTACATAAATACTGGCAAGTAGCAAAATGTTGGAGAGGGATCAGGATTTAATAATTTTTACTTTGTTACATGATTTCTATCAATCGAGAAATTTTCCATTTTTTCTTATTTGTACACAAATAATGGGGTTGGGGGAGGAGATTTAATTTGCTAAGAAGTAAAATGATGCAAATGATTTTGTAGTTAGTTTGCGATGTCAACTAATAATTTCTGAACAACCTCAGTGCTATGACAAACATATTGCCTAGACATTCACTTTAAGAATCACATTAATCCTAGACAATGGAGTAAATTGAAAATTGATTATTGACAACTATTCAGAAAGAGAAAAAGAGGCTGTGTAATATAAGGTCTGTATTAACCTGTTTTCTTGAAAACTAATTGGTGACATAAGGTAAAGCACAATTATTGCAACTAATTAATTCTGTCTGTAGTGTGACAACAGCACATTTTGTCATCCCCAAACTGTGGGAAACACAATAGACAAGATGCATCATGACCACGTTTGGTTCTTAGTCTGAAACCAGGCATGAGGTGTGGAATCACACCAAGACTCTCCCTTATTTGGAGTTTTTTACAGTTGATCTTGCTAGAGACTGGCTGAAAAAAAAATGAGTGGGGTAATGTTTGTAACAAGTTAATGACCTGTAAGAAAAATAATACTTGGTGTCCTTGAGCTTTGCAACTTCATCTTGCAAGGCTGAAGCCTGGCATGGGTACCTTGCCTGAATAGTGTGTTGAAAGCCTAGTTGAAACCGCATGGCCTGGGCTGTTTGCAAACCCCATCTTTCTCCATTTTTCCATAGCCAGGTAAGCTGTTTGCAGTAATTTTACTCTCCTCACAGCATCTACCGTCCCCAGCATCTAAAAGGAGGACATGGGCATTCACAAGTCCTCTGAATCTTCCTTGCAGCTTGTAAGGCAGTCCTACAGTCTGACACCTCCAAGCAGAAAATCATTTGCCTTCTCCAATGACTTTTAGTGGGATGAGTAGGACAGACCCTTCTCTCTGTGGTACTTGCCTCACACCATTGCATGGTCTTCCTATTAAGTCTGAAAATCTTTTTCTTGTCTCTCTTTCCCATGACATCCACTCTATAGCCAAGCATCAGATGCAGGATATTTGCTTAAACTTAAGCTTGCTATTTTGCAAGATGACCGGTTATCTGGCAGTGAAGGGAAAGGAAAAAGGACACTTATTTTTCACTACTCTTACTATCTAGTTAAGAGGCAAATATTTAGCCCTTGAGGCCACAGATAAAATGTGTGCCTTTTATGACCCAACGCCTACTTTTTGGGACAAGTGCTGATGTTTGCAGAAACTTTTTAGCTAACGGTTGTATCCTTCTAGGGCTGCTATGTGAGATTGAAATAGTTTGCCAAATCAGAGATACGGAACTCAATGGGATCTTGAAGAGGTTGTCTTTTGGTAAAGACAATTGGTATCATCTTGCCACATCAGGAATCAGGATTATTGTGCAGGAATCCAGCTGCTGGCAGCTGCTACCTATCTCCAGACACTGCACGTCCCTATTCTTACTTAGCTGGGCATCAGCCTGCTGAATGCAATGTTGCCTTTGTGGGCTTTGACAAAATTTAAGTATTTTAATACATCCACTCTCTTAGATTCTTTGTTCAGCTTTTATCCAGCTTTGATCCCAAGTTCATTTAAGTTTTTCTGGTATATTTATACCTCCTTAAAGTTAGCAATAGAAACATTAACAGGATATAACATCACCCTTCCTCCTATGGGTCATCTTTTACTGTGGTCTAAGGAAAAGAATGAACCATAAATATAAAATTACATTCTCTCTCCATGCTTTGTCTAACTTTCTACTTCTGTGAGTACTTTCTTCCTCACTGTAACAATTGTCATTTGAGTTCTGAGAATGTATGGAAAAAAAACCAAAAAGGCATTTAGACGTGCAGAGAATCAAAAGGAGCTTAATTCAGAGAAACTCCTAAATCAAATGATTGAATTTAATTGTAAAGATTAATATAATAGCACTCTCATCCCTGCCTTTCCTAACCCCCCCACGTCAACCCAAAATGGAGCTCCAAATACACACTTGGCAGAGAAACACAGTTGGAAATTTTGCATTTCACTTTTTCATTCTCAAAATCATTACGTTGATGAACTTGCCAGAAGTATGCCCTAACGTCTTGGCTGTAAAAAGGGTGATATTTTGCACTTCATTCCTAATGTGACTTTCAGAGCATTATCACATTATTCATCATAACCTAATTTAATTTCCAATGAAAAGAAGAGATTGTAATCAATCTAAAAATTGCTGCCTTTAGAGAGATTTGCAAGCTCTGCTTTCCTATTAATTTGGATTTTAACTTTTTGTCTCTGACTCCTCCCACTTTCATATTAACAAATTTCAGTGTTCAACTCTACATGTGTGCGCTTTGCTATTTCTCAGATTAGTTCTGTGGACATCTGTAACTGTGGCTATGAAAAATAAAGGTGTGTATTTACAATTGACTGACAGGGTAGGATTGAAAATTGAACTACTTAAAGACCTAAAGTGTCAATGCTGTTATAGACTGTTGCATCTAGGAGATAAGTGATGAATTTGTGACATTTTATACTGATAGTGACTGCATTGATTATTTTTTGGTGTAGTATTGTGTGGGAACAGGAAAACATATTTTGGTGCAGTAGTTATAAACCTTTCTGAAATTTATCCAGTAGAGATGCAAACTTTCTTAGAAATTTCCCATTTGTGAGTTATTATATAGCACATTGCTCTTTGGTATCTTTCACTTTAAAATATCTTTCTCTTTACAGTATTCCACAGACTCTCAGGGGTTGATATACCCCAAGGTGAAGACTCACTGTTGGAGTATCTTCTGTTGACTCACTGCATACGTTTTGGTATTGAACTCAGGGTATCTGCTGTAGTAAGGAAAAACATAGCAATTAGGGTTATGAGAGGTATCCCAGACTGAGAGGGATTCCAACACTCAGAAAAGACATTTTGAGCTCTGACGATGAATACAATTAAACGCAGCCCCTATTCCAGAGGTTTAACAGGAAAATGTACCTGCCTACTGCAGAGATGTGAAGAGTAACACAAGAAATTCACGTCAGTGAGTCTTATCTAGACTAAAAATTTGGCTCGAATGATCTCTGGAAACACACTGTTCAGTAGTGAATGGTCTAGGTCAGAAATGTACACGCTTGTTTCATAAAGTACAAAAATAAAGGTACATTCAATTTAAGTTAAATGATGGGGAAAATCAGAATTATTTTAAAGATGGCCAAAAATTCTATCACACAGTGTGTAATTAACCGTGGAGTTGATTTGCTACTTTTGGGCCAAGATTTCAACAAGTTGGGGCTTGATATTTGGTTGGGTTTTTTTCTGAAAAGGGAGGTGACTATTCTTAGAAAGAAATAATATCCAGTTACTACAGTCAATAGCAATTTTAAAGAGAGATGAAACATATTTCAGCCTAAGGGAAGAAGGAAGGAGGACAGGAAGAAAACAAATGTGCAAGAGAACAGTAGCCAAGTGTGGATTATTTTCAAGCTTTTTCACCTTCCTCTGAAACATCTGCTATGGCTACTACCACAGGTTATAGGATTAGAGCACCTTGGGTTTGATTCACTATAGCAACTCTTGCTTCAAACAGTAACTAACCACTAGTTAACACCACTAGTCTGTGGATGTGTAGGAAGTCTGCTTGTAAAAGTCCTTGAATGTAGACTGCACCTTTCTAATAGGCATGCCCTATCTCATATGAAAAGGGCTGTGCAGGATTCATGCAGTGAAATCTTGGGCCACGTGCTACACAGATTAAAAAAAAAAAAAAAAAAAAAAAAAATCATCCTCGTCTTAAGATTTTTCAGTAAGTCATTGCTTTTAAGTAGTTCAGGTCTTCAAAAAGCATGTGTTAGTGAAAGCAGTAACAAAACATAATTGTGGGACTCCCAATCCAAATGGAAACAATTATGTAGTGGAGCAGAATCCAACAGAAGAACTCTAAAATTGTGTACAACAGTGAAAACAGGCAGACCAGGGCAAGCATATAAATCTGCAGAAGTTTTAAAGTGTTTTGTGGCACTACTGAAAGTTAATATAGAATATCAAATGTAACTAGAATCACACAATCACAAAATGGTAGGTGTTGGAAAGGACCTCTGAAGATCATCTGTTAAGGGAAAAACATTGCAGAGATAAAAAAGGGTAAGAGAATGTAAGGAGGTAGAGACTATCATTTAGTATTTGAGCAGTGTAAATAGTGACAAAGATTAGTGAAGGTAACTTTTGTAGATAAAACGACGGGTGCAAAAACTTCGTTTAAAAAAAAAAATCATAAGACACTGGAGTGGTTCTTAATGAGCAGCTTAAACAACTGCTATTGCAACAGAAGATTGTGGAATAGAAATGAAGAGGAAACTAGCCTCATCATCAACAAAGGCTAGATGAGGGTTTATAGGACCACTGGTTTTTATATCATTCTTTGTTGTTAGGTTTAAGACAGAATTCCAGAAAACAATTGATACAGCTTTGTGCATCCTGTGAAACAAATATACTTTCTAATCTGTAATATAATCACATAATATACAATAATGTCTTTGGGAAATGCAAGCTTCATTACCAGGAGATAGTGATTTATTTAATGGGTACCTGTTTGTTGGAGTGCACGTGACCAGCCAAAGACATGAAGCAGCTCTACAACATCCTGCCTCTGCAAAGGGAATAGACTCTCCCTTAGCAAACCCATTTTGCTGTTAATTTTCCTTCTGTGTAGCTTGTCATAGCGTTGCTGAGTCCCTGCTGGTAGGGAACACAAAAGCAGTTTGACTATAGAGAGAGACTGCCATTTAGAAAGGAACAAGGATAAACTGGGGAGCCTCTGGAGCTGACATCCTTCAAAAGGTGGCTGTTTGTGACCATACTGTTGTCTTCAGGGTATTTAATAGCCTGCTGAGTGTCTATCTCTACAAAAAGTTGTCTTCAAATGCCTGCATAAAGCTGCAAAGTATGGTGGGGGGTTTTTTGGTGGGTTTTGGTTGTTGTTTTGTTATTGTTTTTTCTCCAGACAACTTATATTTTTAAATGTTTAAACATAACAGATAACTCTATTTTTAGAACTATAATTGCCATTGCTTCTTGTGACCTAATGAGCTGATTAGTAATTTGGGGAAGGCAGAGATAGGGACAGTTTCCCTGCAGGCCTTAAATAACACCTTCCATTGCCTAAGGAGAAAATTATAAATATGCTTTACTTCTGCTTTAGCCCAGAGTGAAGGATTATTCATCAAGGGAGTCAAAGTGCTGACGGGCTTTCACATCACCAAGCCTGATGTTATATCATTAACTGATAGAACATCTACAAAGTTATTTGTGGCAAAGTGATCATTCCTTACTTGTAGTCTTGTGGGTTTATAACTAGTGGTGGAAGGACTTTTTTTTTTCTCTTTAATTCTTTTTCCCCCCTCACACAAGACAGTGTTACCTCATAGTCATGAGTGTTAAGACTGGCTTACAAGTAGGCAATGCTACTTCTCTGAGCAAATCTTAAATAGCTATGCAAGGACAGAGCTGGTAGAAGAAAGCCAATGCATTTGCAAATAATTGCTGAAGTAATAGTTAAATGAAAAATGAAAACTATGAATCTCAGAAAATTACAGGTGAAGTTTTCAGAGAGACTACAAATTGACCAGGGCCCTAAAATTATTGATCTCAGCTGGACATGAGACCCTTGGAAAATTCTGTCCATGAACACTACTCTCCTTGGAAACCAAGTCTAATAAAGTTAAGCAGTGTACTAATATATGTGTTTACATGCATTATATACTATAAGCAGTCAGAACATTTTATTGTAAATTCCTCATACTGCTAATAGATTTTTTAAGTTAATCACTATCAGCATATTAATCTAATTTGAAACGCAGCTGTTTTTTAGCTGTATGATTTGATCACATGTGTTTGTAATTTAACTTTTTATCAGAGATGCCATTTTCAAACTATAATTGAAGAAGCTACTGTAAACCTGCAGAGCATGCTTACATGTTTTAACAATACCTTCATTCACTTAGAATGATACTGTCCTCACTTAAGATTAAAAATGTAGGTGTACTGACAAGGTCATTGCTTGTTGCTGATTATGTGACTGAATATAATGCTGAACGCCTGTTTTGTTAGGCTATTGCTAATAATGGACCACAGTTTGCTTGGTATTTTAATATTCAATATATTGACCAAGGTGAAGCGTATCATAAAATATCTTTACGATGTTAACTACACTGGAACATACGTGCAGTGTGCATAGCTCCTGATATACTGTTTAATGAGTTTAAAGTCAGTCCATTAAGGTCAGAGCTGTTGCCTTCAGTAGCATGTCAGCTGACAGTAATTACTGAAGGTTATAGTATTCTGATTTATAGAACAAGCAGAACAACCTCCTAAAAGCTTTGAAAAAGAATGTGGCTTAGTTATAGGTGTGTGGTTTTTTTCCTCATTCAAAATTATTGGTACCTTTCAAAGGCAGGTTAAGAAACTAAATTTATTTACTGTGTGCTGTTGAAGTCAGAAGAGGAATTCATTGATTCATTGGGAAAAGAAAACCATTCAGCTCCAGTGATCCAAACAGCTCAGCTCCAACTATTATTTAGCTGCTGTTAGGTGGAAGGAAATAAGATCTGGATGATTTTTTGTTTTCATTTGTTGCTTCAGTCTCCATGGGAATTTATGATCCATATTAAATACTGCTGTAAAAAGTAACTTCTCTGCGTATAGCCATATAAAACTTTTGAATTGAAAATTCAAAGTAGGTTGAAAATTTGAAGCAGTTGGCTTCACCAGGCTTTTGTAAAGCTTCATAATTAAATCTTGACACATTTCACAGTAAGATGTAATTCTTGTATTATGTCCCTTGAATACAGTCAAAGAATGCCTGACTATAGTCCCATCTAAGAGTACAAAAACCCTCACCTGTTATTTAGAAGCAGACATTTTTTCTAGGCACAGTCAGATGCATATTTCAAAGCTCACATGGAAGTAGCCTAGAGAGGAGGCGGCTTATACTGTGGCTTCAGATGCTATAGGAGATCGTTTATGTTTCCGTCTCAATTTTCCCCTGCTGAATTGTTTTACACACTGAGGGTGCTGCACCAAATGGAGAGCAAACAATTGTAACACTAGAGGAGACAAAAAATTCTTGGCAATGCTGTTAGACTATGATGCCGTCTTATTTTTTAGACCTGGGAATTCCTGTGTGCTAAAGAACCAAAACTTGGATGCACCTGTTTTTTCCAGTTTGTTTTGTTTTGTATTGGTTTGGTTTTTTGTTGATTTGGTTTTGTCCGGTTCCTGAGGAATTTTCCTACACTGTATTTGCATGTCAGTGGCTAGTCCTGTGTTTCCTAGTAACTTTTATCAACCTCAAATTTATCAAATTAGGAAGAGGAACTACAATTTCAGACATGCTATTTGTGTTCTTATTTAATTAAAATAAATGGTAAAGTTGAAAATGGAAGTTATGTTAATTCAGCAAGGCCTAATTGATTTTTAGCCTGGAATTCTGACATTCAACCTTCAATACACAAATCCTTGATAAACCAAGATTAATTTTTTTTCCTTTACTTATGAAGAACTTGTTGGGG